>OX438744.1:38981777-39286777 GCA_949316235.1 Oegoconia quadripuncta | reverse complement strand
TCAAATCCGATCAATGGTGAAGGCTACGGTAAAGAAAGTTTTACCTTTGACGTTAGGCAATAAGACCATCCGCTTTAAACAAACATGAATTGGTTTAAATCTTTGTTAAATCGGTCCAGACTGAATAATCTCTTATTTTTTAAAACATTTACTTTTATATCAAATTCATGAAACCCATTGTCATGTATTTTCAAACTGGAATCTCTAGCACGGATTTTAAACGCGCTAACTCTTAACTTATTACTCGCATTTAAAAACGAATCACAGATTTGAAAAGTGGCTTAATTTTTTTATGTACAACCATAAATACAGGCAGCTAACGGGGTGAAGCAATTGGTTTGGCTTTATATAAAATTTGTTCATAAATATAATCCTTAGAAAAGACATCCGCATTTTTGGGCCAGTGTTTTGTCACCTAATAAAAGGTACACCTAAAAAAAGCCGGTACTAAAGACTATCAACTTAGCTATTCAAAAGAATTTTTGGAACCTTAGTATAGTTATAAGAAATATTTGAAAATATCGCTCTCAGAAAACATTTTGGCTCACAAACTATACAAAAACTAAATTCTTTCCAAAAAAAAAAAAAAATAGACAAGTGACATTTTTGACTGTGAGGTTATAATTTAAGTAGGGATAACCATGGACGTAACAATCAAACTGTTACGTCCATGGGGATAACAGCAACAGCGAGCGAGCGACGGACGACTCTGAAAAGAAAAAACAATTTTTCTTTGGCCTAGCATCTTGTTTCCATGCGTGAGAATGCATGTGGTTAATGTTGCCAGTATATAATTTCAAAGTTCCCCAAACCATATTTCAAACCTCTTTTGTTCTTTTCTAAAGTCCTTTAAAAATATATGTGTTAGGTTTTTAGCACGTCTGGTACTAAGAGTTTAAGACTATATTTATTAATTGAAGTGACAACAAACTGGCCCAAAGATGTTTGGATCTGTGCTGTTGTCCTTTGTAACTACCGACATATTTTCTCATGTAAAAGCGATAGGTTGTTGCTTAATATCGCTACAACACCTGTACATGTGTATGTTAACGTGCAGATTTTTATTCCGAGAATTGAAATATGTCCCGCTACACCATGGAGCAAATGCAAAGAGGAGACTGTCTCAAAACATACTACTTGTGATACTACTATGGAACGGGGTGTCGCTGCCGCGCGGTAGATGGGTACAAGACTATCCGCAGCTTTGTAGTTCCATCTTGTGCGGGGGTCTATTGTTGAATATGAATAATATAACACTTGGAAATAAACACACCTTACGACCTTTTAGTACAGCAGTCGGACTTTCTAACTACTACACGAAACAATAGGAAAAGGGCTTTGTACAATATGCTTTTTATTAATAAAATTCCTTAGACGTGAAATGTAATTCTATCGACGACATGTAATGATTTGCCACAAACACAAAATTACTATCTTCTTCTTATTTTTGAGGATGGCAACCAGTCAACCTCATTGTCGAGGGACATTACTGCCAGTTTCGAGTGAAAATTTTTATTTATCTTATTTCTTCAGTTTATAGGTCAGTCTCAATCAAAACAAGTAATTCGTCGTATACAGAGTCTAGTCACGGTCAAGTCATTCTTCAGTAAAGTGGCAGAATGCTTTACAAAAGATTTTGGCGGCTTCTTGTGGGAACCCGAAAGCTCCGTTACGCACTTTAATTTACACTTCCCTTCACCTGTACACCAACACTAACGTTTGCTGCACAATATTCTGCCATTATTAAGCTTCAAAAGTTAGAATGCACAAATTTTAAGACTTATAAAGAAAAATGCTACTTCACTCGCCGAGTTCCCGCCAAAAAGCCAAAAATTACTATCATCGTTTTGCAGATATTTCCCAGCGTATTAATTCTAGACAAGACGCAGAGACTAGTTCGGCATACACTGCTGGGAGGCTTGGTTCTGTTAATCAAATATCCTTATTTCAACCAGCAATGTATTCCGAATTGTCTCTGTATTTAAGATGGTGTAATACGCGCTACCTAGCTTCCGCTTTCCTAATCAGGGTGTTCCTAATTAGATTTCCTACAAATAGGATAGTGTAATAGACGCTTAACCCTTGTGAACACAAGTGATTTGTTATAAGAAGTGAGCCACGCCCATTATGGTGACGTAACGTGCTCATCACGTGACAGTCGTTCACACCGTCTCCTCTTTGGTGTTGCTACGTGGAGGTCGCCACGGGAAGATAGCTAAGCATTTAATTGCCGTTTTTTTTTTGAGTAGATAGCATAATATATGGTTCTCTCTTCAATTTAAGAGCTATGCTCTTGTCGTTTGGTACAAAATGTTGGTAATATATGGTTGGTCTACCGAAATTACGGCGACGGTCTAGTGCCACTGAATTACAAAGTGAAGCACTCAGGGCTATGCGCGTGACCTTGAGCAAAACCAGATAAAAGGATAATTTCCATTGCATTAAACACGGATGTCTTGTTAGATACTGGTGTCGATCCGGATGTACACCAACTAAACTAAAACCAGTTTTAAAGTAGTACTGTCGCTTTCTCCCTGGAACAGTACGATGCGACGGCACCACTCCCGAACTGGTTTTAGTTTAGTTGGTGTACATCCGAATCGACACCCATGTAGATAATTAAAAGTATATTTTATGTAAAGGTGGTGACTTTCGGCGTACTATGTTGTAAGTGTGTGTGTGAGGAACGAATTAACGTTATGCGTCCGGTTACTTGTGGTTGTTTCACTTTCGGCCTTAGACTTGTATTAATAAAACAATTTGGAGATCAAACTAAGTTGACATTTGAGATAATGGTGACAAGTGTCGATTCTGATGTGCTAAACTAAATCTTGGCATGTAAACGGCCTCCGTGGCTCAATGTAAACAACATAGGGTTTACGAATCCGCGAGCTACCACCATCTTATCTAAATCTGCCGCAAAACAGCAATGTTAATAGCATTGTTGTGTTCCGGTTGTCAGAGATAAGATAGCCAGTTCCCCAAATATTTGGGTTGCCGGGTCAGTACGCTTCCACCTTCGGCCTCATATTCACTTAACATCAGATGTGATTGAGGTCAAGTGCTAACCCGTTGTGCATAAAAAAAAATGTTTGATTAATGCTATCGCGTCTTATTAATCCAGGAAGAAAGCGACAACACAACTTTTAAAACTGGTTTAGTTTAGAGTGGGCTCATCAGAATCGCGATCACTGTTATGTGTCAAAAAATAGTAATGAAACTCTTGAGTTTCATTACTATTTACAGAGATAGAGATCTAACTTGTTAGATCTCTATCTCAAGATCGCTTTATTACTACAGGCCTTAAAGATGCTGTCCTTTTCTGTTGCCAGTGGTGTCGATTCGGATGTACAACGAACTAACTAAATTTAAATTATATGTATCCTTTTCTAACCACTAGTACATGAAAAGGACGACATATAATTAAGTCCTGTCAAATTAAGTAAAAGGATCAAAACAAGCACTTCTTTATCAATATTAGGTGTACACCTAGCGACGTCACGATTAAAATACTATGGAGCGACTTGTTTTGACAGCTCTTAACTTAATTTGACAGGCCTTAATTTATAGTCGTCCCTTTCATGTTAATAGTGTTAGAAAAGGATGTATCTGCTTTAAATTTAGTTCGTTGTACATCCGAATCGACACCAGTGTATGTGTAGCATTCACGGATTATTAGATGATTAATTATTATTGATCATAGTATTGTGATCTCTTAAATGGTTTATTAATGAATTATGTAGGTAAATATTTATAATTTTAAGCTGTAAAAATTATACATTATTATTAGTTACATGGAAACTTGTGTTTGATTTTAATGCATCGCAGTAGTTGGACCCCACTTGTCAGATTGACCAGCATTCTAATTGGTTATGGGTATATTCGATTCGGGTATTCAGCATTAAAAACTGCATAATCCTTTAATCTACGGTAAAAGTTTAGTATTGTGCTACCTTCAAAAGCGGAGGGTTAACCTCCATAACGATGGCAAAGGGGGGAGGAAATACCCACAGAAAATGTCCACGTTCCCCGTATGTTATATTACTCTATGTGTCCACGGCTCCGGCCTTGCGTAACAGACCACAGCACAGGCACCAGAGGTCGCCTCATCCGCTCCGGCTCACCCGGGTACCTATGGTTCGTTAGTAGGGTGGGGGCTGCCCTCCCTCCACGTCTCTGGTTTTACAAAAACCCTAGGGTAAGGCAGACAAGACCACGCGGAATTGGGGTGCTCTGATTCGGATATACAGGGAACTTAACCTAACCAACTGTTTCGGTCGAAATATTAGAGATATGTTTGATATTTTTTATTAACATTTATTTCTGATTTGATTAACGTTTCGACAATGCTTTTAGTTTCGTTTTGCGTTTTTGTATAATAAAAAAAAAAAATAACTCCGGCAAAAAAATATGTTTTTTTTTCCGTGTTTCATCTGCAATCAGTCAGACTATAAGCAGATTTTTTGTTTGATTATTTGAGTTTTTGAGCGTGTTCTCCATTGAGAACATCTACTCTTATTTCCTCCTCCAATCAATCACTGACTGCAAGGTCTTTTCTTTTGAGGCGTTTTGCATAGCCTCTTCTATTTAGATCAGCTGCTAGTACATTAGGGTGTCTAGCCAGCCGAGTTCTATACTTCTCATTTGCCTTTTGGATTTCTTGAGATATTGTAGGCATTCCCAAGTTCTGGTGAATCTCTTCGTTTCTTATAAACCAAGCAGTTCCGCTTATCGTTCTTAGAATTATGTTTTGCATTCTTTGCAGAGATGTTATGTTGGAATTGGAGGCGCTTCCCCACAGCTGTAGTCCATACATCCAGACTGGCTTCAGCACTGACTTGTAAATCAGTAGCTTGTTGTCAGTAGAGAGTTTGCTATTTCTTCCAAGTAGCCAGTGAAGTGTCTTATATTTGATATTTAGTTCCTCCCTTTTTGTCTTTATGTGCTGTTTCCAGGTTAAGCGTCGATCGAGATGCATACCTAGGTATCTGACATTATCTTGGTGAGGAAGTGTTACATTGTCTAACTGGACTGCCCTCCAGTCCAGTTAGACAATGTAACACTTCCTCACCTTTTTCTCCGTTTTCCTTCCTGAGAGTGAATGTGACCTGCACCGATTTTGATGAGCTGGCCTTTATCCTCCAGCGTCGCAGCCATTTTGTAATTTTATTTAATCCTTTTTGAATCAGTTGTGTTGCTATGTTAGGATCTTTGCTACTGGAAAGTAAGGCTGTGTCGTCAGCGTAAGTCGCAGTTACAACTCCTTCAACTTCTGGAAGATCGGCAGTGTATAGTGTATAGAGCAGTGGGCCCAATACAGAGCCCTGTGGTACGCCAGCTTCAATAACATGAAACTTGGAAGTAGCTTCTGATTCCTTCACTTGGAAGAGTCTGCCAGACAGGTAGGACTTAAGCAGTAAAAAGTAGCTCTGTGGTAGACTTTTCTTTATCTTGCAGAGTAATCCCTTGTGCCAGACTCTATCAAAAGCTTGCTGAATGTCCAGGAAAACAGAACAGCAGTATTCTTTTTGTTCCAGGGACTTCCTCACACATTCACACACCCTGTGGACCTGCTCAATTGTTGAGTGCCGCTGTCTGAATCCAAATTGATGGTTGGGTATGACCTTGTTTTCCTCTAGGGTAGGGAGGATTCTGTGAAGGAGGATTTTCTCCATAACCTTTGATAGGATTGGCAACAAACTAATTGGTCTATATGAAGTAACTTCTGTAGCTAATTTTCCTGGTTTGTGAATCATTTGGATTTGAGACACTTTCCAAAGATCTGGGAAGTGTTGTGTTCTTATAATGCCATTAAATAGTGTGGTAAGGAACACTGTAGACGATATTACATAGAGCGCCACACTGGGGTCGCTCTGGTAAGGTTTTAGCCGTGCCGAGGGAGGATCACACGGGGAGTGAGCGTAGGGAATCACAAACAAAAACTCTTGAGATTGTTGAGAATGCTTCTTATAATTTCGTGTTCTTCACAGTTGTTCACATCACATACACTAACTTTTCACTATTACTGCTGAACCGACCGCATTGTTTGACGTTGTGCTCTGTACTACTTTCTATGTCCGTGGGTACCAGGCTTATATCTCAAAAAATCCGTCGGGCTCTGATCGGTCAACCAATGACAATACCGGAATTAATTAATTTTAACCAATCAGAACCCGCGGCGAATTAAATGCAGGTACCCACTATTTATCATTTTTATTAAAAGGGCGCCTCTGGCGGCTAAAAGGGCAACTTGCGGTCGGCTCAATATTACTGCTATACAAGTTCAAAACACATCTACCTACATATTCATTAATTTACAATTTTCTCATAATGATAGGTATTTCTCTATCAAAACACATGGCTAACCATTTTGCTCCTCAACATTCCACCCCCTAGTATGAGGATATGGATTTCACTACATCCGATTACTACTAAACCATGAAGGAGCACAGTGGTCAGCGTATCATGACGTCGCAGCGTCACACGAAATAAAACTATCTACAATTTACGCTATACAATAGGCTATACAGTCCGTAAAAGTTCGCTTCCACATTTTTTTCACTTTTACCGCACACTTAATTGCCATAAAGCGAAACGCACTTCACTTCTCGACTTAGTCCATCACTCTATTCAACTTCGTTCGACGCTGACGCGAAGGCAGGCACATCGATAAGGCCAGACCATGCTTGGTTGCATTCTCGTCCGGTCGCAGCGTCGACTCGATGACAACGAAGTACGACAACAGGTACGAGGAGTGCATATTATGAAGCGCTCGCAGGGTCAACCCTCTATGATTGACGTCTGGTGACGGCAGAACCCGGCAGGCATAATTAGCGCTGGGGTACTCGATTTCAGAGCACGTCATATTCTGAGACTGTCGTATCGACATTGAGGCAGTCTCGTTGCGCACTGTAGCGCACAAGGCCATGCCATTTAGGGTGCAATGGCGGCACGTAGACGGGCGCGGTGGCACGAAGTACATCCACCACGGTTAGGCGGCCGTAGCTGAGCACACAGGAAGAAGTGCGCAGGTAGGGCACATACGGGGCGCGCAGGCGAGGCGCGCAGGCGATGTAGGGCGCGCAATCAGGGCACACGGGGCGCGCAGACAAAGCGCGCATACGGGAGGCGCATTCAGGGCGCGTAATCAGAGCGCATGTTCGGGGCGCGCAGACAGGGCGCACTTTCGGGGCGCGTATTTAGAGCGCGCAGACAGGCGCGCATTCAGGGCGCTTGTATACAGGCACGCAGACATACGAGGCGCGCAGACAGACGCGTATACAGGGCGCGTATTCAGGCGCGCAATCAGGGCGCGCACACAGGGTGCGTGTATTCAGGATGCATAGGTTAGCATCGCTAGGCAATGTATTGCCGCGAGTTTAATAGGCGATGGTCTTGCCAGTGACTACAGGCTGTGGATCAGAGGTAAAGGACAAATGCAAAACACAACACTTCTTTCCCAGAGGCAGTATATTCCTGCAGCTCTGTCAACTGAGTCACCGGCAGAGGATTGCCAGCGCCAATCGCTACTCTCACTTTTATTAAATACTAACACTTTGACAAACACTAAAATTGGGATGCGCATTCTGCGCCACCCCCTAGTACAAACATATGACAAACTAGGCCGTTCGACTCGGCGAAACAAGGCTGCTTGGGCAGAGCTCATCAGCTTTGCCCAACACACTTCTCCAGGCAGCAACACAAACGAGGAGGTCTCCGTCGACACCTCAGACAAATGAACAATAAGTATCTAACTACATATCTACACACTATATATACAACATGAACTTACAAATCTACTTATTCCTACTACATTCATATATTTACAAGAGTTACGGCTAACTCACAAGTCTGATGAGACCAAATAACTGAGGGAGTTGACAAACCGCCCCTGATATGTGGGTCTCAACAAAGTAATGTATGCTACAGGCAAAACATTAACAAAAAATAATCACGAGGCCGCTTGATGGGCAAAAACAACTTTACTTAAACCGGGAAAGCATACATGGCGACAAAACATAATCTACAGGGCCATTGGACGGGCAGCACTGCACACATCCAAAACACTTCCACTGGTGTCCGACAACACGACAAAATAAACACGACGCCGTTGGGCAGGCAAACTTCCACGAACGGTAGAACATTCACCACGGGGCCGCTTGGGCAGACAATACTCAAATCTGTATACACAGACGATCTACAAAACATTGTTACTCTAGTCAGCAATACAATTTGTTACAAGGTCGCTTGGATAGGCCTAGCCTCAACCAAAACACTCCTACGGGCGACGTAACATATGGACACGGGTTGCTTGGGCAAAGAACATCAACTTTGCCCAACTCACACCTACGGGCAACATGACACACGGAAACAAGGCCGCTTGGGAAAACTTTTCCCAAAACACTTCTACGGGCGGCAAACACAGTTTGATACAAAGTCGCTTGGGTAGGCACTAGCCATACCCAACACACTCCTACGGGCGACATGACACAAGGAAACAAGGCCGCTGGGCGAACTTTGCCCAAAACACTCCTACGGGCGGCAAACACAGGGAAACAAGGCCGCTGGGCAAACTTTGCCCAAAACACTCCTACGGGCGGCAAACACAGGGAGACGTCGAAAGTCTCAAATTGACATATTTTACATGGCCTACACATTAGCCTATGTAGGTAAACAAAGCAGTCTGGGCTTAAAACGTAGTGGTACCGAATTGCAACACAGGGGTACTCACTTACCGTTCTAGTTACTGTTCCTACAAGGGAACGAAACAATACAACAGGGCCACATTAGCAAAGGTCACAGACTTTGCATAACAAAAATAATAGTGGCAAAACAACAAGGAGAATTATCTCAACAACTAATTCAAATTATACAATTATTTACACGAGCCGCATGTCCTTACGTCCTAGCTGTAGGTACGCAGGTACAGCGGGCTCAGACATACGCAGCAAGAAACAGTTTTATAACCGCCCCCACAAAAGGGTGCTCACGCGCTTAGCGCTATTATAAAATACACAATCTAGGCTGCCGGTGAGAACGTCGAACTCACCCGACACAAAATAAGGCAGCAAAGTACACAAGGAGACGTCTGTCGACGAATTAGAAAACCATAAATCTAACATCTTATCGCGATCAAAACTAATTTTAATTACAGACGGCATTAACGGGCAGGGCTCAAGTCGCGACGTGGGAGCAAAGGTTGTCTCCCACTCGCGAGTGAGCGGGTTCGATTCAGGGCCTGACTCCAAGAACTGAACAAAATTGTGAGCTCGACTAAAGCATAAACGAGTACATGGCACAGATGTGTACCGTCTCCTGAGCTGGCTAACCTCCTGACCACTCTCTATACGGCGGTCACACAGGCCAACATTCTGATCGGCCAGCTCGGACACAACATTGACAATAGTCGGCTCACACACAACAGAAAGGCCAAGACAATTGGGAACACGGACACAAACAAAAGAATTATCTACAATGGGACCCTGGGCACAACAATCTGAGTCAGTGAGAGAAGCGATAGGTAGGCTGGACTTACCCTCTCGTATTTCCCGGTCAGCTTCGAGCTGTGGATTACCCTGACACGGGAACAGTGCGGGTTTCGAATCCATCCTCTCACTGTGATTCAAGAGACTGCAGTCCAATAAAGTGTCACTGAAGTCCAATGTTCGGGGTGAACGCGCACTATTCACTATCAATTTTAGTTCATTGCTATCACTGTGACGTAACAAAGTCCCGTTAACATTTGGTAGACATGGGGGAATCCCGGATGAATCATTGTCTACATCGCACCGCTCTTGCAAAGTCACTTTCACTTCCGGGGCATCCTTTACTAAAGGAGCAAGGTCACTGCACTCATTATAATATTCCAAAATGTTCGAGTCCACTGTAGGTTCTAAATCGATGTAATGTAGTAACACGTGATGTGGGGCGCTACAAGTTTCACAATTACGCGCACAACAAAATTCCGACGAGTGTTCTTGCTGTAAACACTTGTAGCACAGTCTATTTTCTTCAACAAAGTCCCAACGAGAGTCCACATCAAACGCTTCGAACTCAACACATGAGGACAAATCGTGATTGCCGTTGCACACCACACAAACAAAGTCATTGTCACGAATGTCCGATTCACGAGGTGGTTTCACCGCAAACTGTAACGACGACGAGGCGGTAACCATATCACTACACGACGTCTGTGTAGGTAACATCTTGATGTTTGGTGTTATCGCAGCAGACGAACGAGGGGAAGAGGGGCTTGGGGGGGCGGTTGTAAGGCGCTCTTGCAAACGACGACACAAGGCCCTGTCTTCCAACTGCGAACACACTTCTGCCTCTTCATTCTCGGAGGCCATAAACTTGGCTATGATGGCTGCCTTTTTCTCGGCTAGCTTTTTCTCTATCGCTGCCTCTTGTACACGAGCCCATTTCACCATGGCTTCATACTCGGCTTCTTTCTGACGCGCCACTAACTCCAACCGTTGCCTTCTTGTCATCGTTGTCACTTCGACGAAGGCGGGTTCAGACTGCGTACTAAACGCTCCACACTGGAAGACCCGTCGATCTTCTAGTACACAGTCCGACGTCGAACACGAATCGCTCTTGAAGCTTCCAACACACGGAGGAAACGGGGCACTAAATCCGTCGACGGTGAGCCGATCTTCACGCGCACCGGCGGCGCCACCGTCGCGGGCACACTCTTCTCGCAGCCCCATTGTCCTTTTCTCACAATCTTCAACTCGACGCGACATTATCTTCTCATCTACGCTCACTCGACCTCACGCACGACTATTACCTATCGGGCTCAAAGGACCAATTTGTAGACGATATTACATAGAGCGCCACACTGGGGTCGCTCTGGTAAGGTTTTAGCCGTGCCGAGGGAGGATCACACGGGGAGTGAGCGTAGGGAATCACAAACAAAAACTCTTGAGATTGTTGAGAATGCTTCTTATAATTTCGTGTTCTTCACAGTTGTTCACATCACATACACTAACTTTTCACTATTACTGCTGAACCGACCGCATTGTTTGACGTTGTGCTCTGTACTACTTTCTATGTCCGTGGGTACCAGGCTTATATCTCAAAAAATCCGTCGGGCTCTGATCGGTCAACCAATGACAATACCGGAATTAATTAATTTTAACCAATCAGAACCCGCGGCGAATTAAATGCAGGTACCCACTATTTATCATTTTTATTAAAAGGGCGCCTCTGGCGGCTAAAAGGGCAACTTGCGGTCGGCTCAATATTACTGCTATACAAGTTCAAAACACATCTACCTACATATTCATTAATTTACAATTTTCTCATAATGATAGGTATTTCTCTATCAAAACACATGGCTAACCATTTTGCTCCTCAACAAACACAATGGCCTTTTTTGGTAGCTCCTTTAGCACCTCTTTGGTTATAAGGTGGCAGGAAGGTAAAAATATGTTGGCAGGAAGATAGGATACAAAAATATTCTTTATTGCACCTAAAAATTTTACAACAATAGGTCACATACAAAGGTGGATCTCTTTAAGAGATCTCTTCCATCCAACCTGAGCATTGAAATAGGAAACTGAGTAAATTTGGGGTTTAGCAGCAAATTGTGTGCAAAAGAAAAAAATCCTATCACTCATTGAAAAGTCAACATGTTATTTTTTAAACTACTTCGCTTCACAAGGTGTTATGTTTAGGGAGAAGAAGCGATAAGAAACTCCGTAACAACGCATCTTTTAAATAGTTTACAATTTTATTATTTTTTAGTAAACCCAACCTAAACTAGTCTTAAAGTAGACAAAATCTGCTCTATGGATATTAGATAACACATAATATTCATAATTATTTATATTTAATATCCATGACTCCGGAATAAATATTATTCAGTCAAGTATTCATCATCTAGCATTTACCAACGGGTTTCGTACCCACAACCATTAGTTTAGAAGTCACTACATTAATCAGTCATCTGTGTGTGCACAAGAACAGACTGGATGAATAAAATCGGGCACAAGAACGACCAAGTGAAAGAATCATATTTGAAGACAGCACTTTATTAGCTGCTTACCTAAATTATATTTAATAATAATAAACACAGATGGACAACAATAGATAAATTCAAATAGTATGACATACGCCATGCAATCATGGTACTTTTCCTCTATCACTGGGTATACAGTATACACAACCGTATGTAACTTCAAAAGTCAGTCCGTGTCAAATATATTCTACCAGCTTTCCGCAGTGGAATACATTCATTATGAACTTGTCCTCCTTCTTTTTAAAAGTTGGTTAAAAATTTGCTTATGTCCTTCTCCAGCGCCCAGGTTACCTCTGATAAATTTGTACAAAGGGTTCTGCAGTAAAAAAATTGTTAAACCAGACAGATAAACTTTCGTATTAATGATATTAGTCATGGTTGGCGGAAGGAGAGTGACCCTATTAAATTGTTTAATACTACACTAAGAATATATTAAAAGTGTCATAAAAACTTATTATATTTAAATATCTAAAATCCTTAAAATTAAAAATTAAGATGCAGAAGGTGAGAGTATTTGAATCACTCCGCTTGTATCCAGAGACATCCTGTTTTGGGGTGGTATATCATCCTCGTCAAGGGTTTCTCTCATCCGCTGCTTGTAAATCTCACTGTCTGGGTTGTTCTCCTGATTTCGACACCGGTCCAATTTCTTCTCTATCATCCTAATGCGCTCCCTGGGAAGACTCTCAACCATCTTTACCAGTGACCGAATCTTGCGGACTGCTTCAATGAGTATTGCCAATTTATCTGAACCGGAATCTCTAAATAGCATGTCCGTAACGTAGCTATCCAAGTTTTCCTGCTCCTTACTGGCCGCATGGAGTACTGCAGCTAGAGCTACTTGTGAGGGGGCATAGAGTAAACAAGCATCTGTCAAAAATACTTTTTCAAGGAATTCATCAATACCAGTCCGGAGGCGTTCAGGATTAGCAAGTGTGCATCGGGTCTTTATGTCAATAAGGAACCCTTCTACAGGTCTAAAGGGATTGTGGATGGTTAAATAATAATTTAGCTGCTGCATCAGTAACAATTCATTATTCAATATGATGTCCGATGCCTTATCACGATCACCTTTGATGTTAGCAACGAACTGGTTTATCGATACGTTGAACTCCTCCACTTTGCACGCGAGGTACACGCACGTAGCTAAAATCTCCTTTGGGTGATAGTCCATAGGGGAATTATAGAGGTAGAATCTCTTGAAGTAATGAAACGCAGTCCCGACGACACCTTTCGGCATAGGGGGACTGAATCTCTTACAGAACTCCTTCAAATATAGCTCATATTGTTTGAGAAGAAGCCGCTCTTCGTCCGGTGATAAGAAATAGTTGTATGTCTCATATTCGTCAATATCACGTCCATGTTTCGAAATATACTCCACATTGTGCTTTTCACGAAGTTCGCTCAAAGCTAATTCATCGTTGAACGTCCAAAACTTCCTTTGAGAACTGGTAGAAAACATTACGATCTATATTTTCGTGTGTAGTTTTTTTACGCAAAATAGGTATAAACGAGCGAGCGCTCAACAGCAAAGAGTATAGTAACTCTCAACAGCTCGCGAACCAATTGACTTGACTTTTGCTCATGATTGACAGTGGTAATTTTTTTTTTTTTTTTTTTTTTTTCGTTTCATTCTCTCCTCTAGGAGAAGGCAAAGGGATCTAGCCCATAACAGCCATGTCTTATTTCTCTTATTTCTTCAGTTTGTAAGTCAGTCTCAGTCAAAACAAGTAATTCGTCGTATACTTGGCGTATACAGAGTCTAGTCACGGTCAAGTCATTCTTCAGTAAAGTGGCAGAATGCTTTACAAAAGATTTTGGCGGCTTCTTGTGGGAACCCGAAAGCTCCGTTACGCACTTTAATTTACACCTCCCTTCACTTGTATACCATCACTAACGTTTGCTGCACAATATTCTGCCATTATTAAGCTTCAAAAGTTAGAATGCACAAATTATAAGACTTATAAAGAAAAATGCTACTTCACTCGCCGAGTTCCCGCCAAAAAGCCTTTTTTTTTTTTTTTTTTAGTTTTATTTTCTCCTCTAGGAGAAGGCAAAGGGATCTAGCCCATAACAGCCAGTTCGTACTTGTAGTAGATTAGTAATGTACTTGGCGTATACAGAGTCTAGTCACGGTCAAGTCGTTCTTTAGTAAAGTGGGAACGGGAAAGCTACGTCACGCATTTTTTACATTTCCCTTCACGTGCACACATCACTGACTTTTGCTGCACAATATTTTGCCAATTTTAAGTTTCAAAACTCAGAATGCACAAATTATAAGAAATAAAAACAAAAATAAAAAATCTGTCGAGAAGCATTCTGCCACTTTACTGAAGAATGACTTGACCGTGACTAGACTCTGTATACTTATTATAAACTGAAGAAATTAGCGGAATAAGCATGGCTGTATGGGCTTGGATCTCTTTGCCTCCCCCGAGAGGAGAGAATAAGACAAAAAAAAGAGTAGAATACTAGAATAATACCACAGACTTATGAATTCGATCCAGGCTTTTTGGCGGGATCTCGGCGAGTGAAGTTGCAATTTTCTTTATAATTCTTATAATTTGTGCATTCTGACTTTTGAAGCCAGGATATTACTGACTGATAAATTGAAGAAATAAGAGAAATAAGACATGGCTGTATGGGCTTAGACCCCTTTGCCTTCTCCGAGAGGAGAGAATAAAACGAAAAAAAAAACGATTCGATCCACATATTTTTTGAACTCCATCCGCAGACGCGGCTTCTCTATTATTTATTAGAACTATATCAAAAGGGGTGAGTATTATTTATTGGACAATTCGCGCACGACTCGGCGTACTGACTGACATAAATACGCCCTGTCTTATAAAATTAACTTTCGTTCAATTAAAGGATAAATTATCATTTTGTATCTTACGTTGAAATAAATGCTTGAAGTTTGATTAACTAAAATATAATCCAACATACCAGTCTATTTTTCTTCAGTGCCCCTTAGGTTCAACATTTACTAAGCATGCACACCTGGTTCTCTTGAGCTTCATCACCATCTCACGAGTCTGCCACCATGCTATACTATTGTTGTGTTTCAGCGGCGGCTTGAGTTAGGATAGGCATATTTATGTAGATCTTGAATCCAGAGAGTCTTCACACTACATCTGTGATCTGATAAAGGTCAAGCTATGTATTGCTAACTAACTGTTGTATTTAAACCTGATGTTTATTCTGTTCCAGAGTGCAATAGGACCATAGAGGCTCCATATTCATAACTACATATTCTTTGAATTAAGAATTTGGTGACACTGCACAATGGATGAAGCTCAGGGTAATGGAGAAAGCGAAGTTATATTAATCAAGACTGAAGACTTTGATTTATCAGAGTGGGATGATTTAGATGTAAGTGTTTAACATTAGTAAATATCTCATATATTGTTGGCGAAAGAAGATGGGAAAATGAAAAGCCTGTGACTGACCTGCCTAGTATACTTCGTGGGCGCTGGTTCGGCGTTAGGGTCGAAGTCTTCAGGTTGGTGTGGAGATTATATGCACGGAACGCGCGCGTAGATGTCGCGGTCGCGGATGAAGATGAGATAGAAGGTGGTCTCTAGGAGGCGCTGAGATGCCGAATTTCGCCTCGGGACGGTAGCTGTAGCGCGAGCTTGACCGCCGGGTACGAAAGTTGTCAACGTAACTATTATAACTGTCACGGGCTAAGGGGTAGTGGGTAGGAAAAATACTTGTGTTGACAGATGTGCGTTGATGTCAGTTTCTATGTATGGTTGTGTTCACAAATATCCATCATGTATATAATTAAATGGTTGAATGTAAACAACATGTTATTCATTCATTTTAATATGAGAAAGCATGATAAAAAATGCTTTATTCACTTACATAAAACAACATAATATTACAATTCACATAAACTTTTAAAAAACTAATTGAACAGAACAACACCAAATGTTAACACATTTACAGATGGGATAAACGCACAGGTATCAAAGGCTAAATGAACAGCATTGTTGTATGGAAAGAAAGAAAGAAAATTATATTTTTATACATAAGTTTACAAATCCTATACTAAATCCAAAAAGGTCTCCACTCAGCATGTGTCGGGTTGGAGCAACCACGTCGCTGGTATTCTGTGGAGCCGAAAGGCAGAGCGGTGCCACTGTACTACTTAATATTAACGCAACTCTCCATATCAACTACCCATAAACATCTATTTTTACTTAATATAATTGTAGTGCTTTCTTAACTAATATTTAAATACATATTTATCTATTGTAGATATATTGACGCATAAATGAATATATAAGTACTCTACTACTCAGTATCAACACAACTCTCCATATCAACTACAGTATACAGGCACTTATCAGTTGTATTAACTGCTTGCCTGAATTAATGATAAATATGTTAACTCAGACAAACTGAGAAATTGAACTCAGATTCAGCAATAATCATATTAAATAACTATGGCATCTATTTTATTAATATTGCTATGTGTGCTTAGTTTGTAGGATTCAGCATTGTTTTGTTATTATCAGTGTAAAAATTGTTGGCAAACCAAACAGATAAAAAAAAAGAGTCTTTTTTTTTCTTTATTTATCCCTAGAACATTATTTAAACAATCTTCACTATAAGACGCCTACGAAAACCTGTAAAGGTTTGTGTGTAGTTCCCAGAGTCGATGATGGGGGTTTGTGGACAAAAAGTTCACATTCATCTATACCCTAGATATTTATGTCAAATTATCATCTTTTTAAAATAGAACAATTTGTAATAAATAAATAATGAATAAATAAATATTTCGGACACTTACACCAATCATTTAGTCCCAAACTAAGCAAAGCTTGTACTATTTTTTTTTATTTTATTTACTTCTGGGAAACAAACAGCTAATACAATATGTTTGTAACAAAAATACAACACATAAGCCAAAACAGTTTCCACTAATTAGTGATGATATATATTATATAAATTATCATAAATATTATAACTATTGGTAATTGAAACGACATTATTAACATAAATATCCCTTTCCTCCATATTGCCATGCCTGACAAGGTACATGTGTATGTTAGTACTTACCTATGTATTGTAACTATGACATGTGTAATGCAATAAATATATATGAATATGAATATGAATATGAATATATATCATGGCACTTGTACACAACAGGTTGCTTTGTATAACAAAATTATTTATGAAAAAATTACAAATAGTTACGAATACTATGGATAAACATGCCACAGCGGTTTTTATTTTATACAAAATAAGTTAAATAATAACTTTTGTCTCAAGTCATTACTCAAACAGTGTCAGTCAATCACAGATCAGCAAAGCTTTCATAATGTCTATAAGTCAGCTTCATGGATATTTTTCATTTCAGGCTTTGCACAGCCTCTACGAAGGACATGTGCTGAAAGAGGAAATAGTAATTGGACCTGAAGAGTTGCAGCCCACTTTTCTACCAAGTGAAAGTACGTCTAATACCTCTACCTACTAATACAAAATTTGCTTTGATCATCAAACACTCTAAATGGCTTTTGCTCTTCAAAATTTTCACTGCCGCAGCACGAGATTTATATCATCTTTGTAAGCCGCAACTTTCCATCTTCCTTTTTCCTAAGTCGGACAATTTTGACAACAGTGGCATCAATATCCATGTCCATACACCTCCATCCATCCATCCATCAATATCCATACACTCTCCTTAATATCTGATTCACAATATTCATATCACGGAATCGGCCTGTGCAGCTCCACAAATATTAATATTACGTACCCAGCGTTCTCTGTCGCTCACTTCCGCTATAATTTCCGTTGCATCCGCTTTAACAGCGCATTTATTGTTGGGTTGCACTGATGCCGCCGCCATTTGCGCGCGCAGTTCCTGCACGTCGTCACGTAACGCTCCCACCGTTTTGATCAACACAGGGATTTGAATCAAACCCTCGCGACACGGCGGACATAGGAACAGCACAGTACATTTGGTTTTGAGCCTTTGATTTCACTGCTAGTTAAGCCACTACTGTTCAAACACAAATTTAATGTCGTTTGCAACCATCACACCAATGTGATGATCTTAGAAGATCAGAAGAAGCGCTAGAGCGCGAAACTTTTTACACACAGATAACATTTTGTGGTATTTGACATTTTCCCGCCCGCCACACCTAGTCCTCAGTACTTAAAGATAAAGATAAAGATAGCCTTTATTCCTGGCAGTGTTACACATTTTATATATTGGCATGCACAATTACTTTTGCTTATTTTTACTATTATTATTTTCACATTAAATTATTATTATTACAAATTAAATTATTATTATTTCAAATTACATTATTATTATTTCAAATTAAATTATTACTATTTAAAATTAAATTGTTATTATTTCTAATAAAAAATTGTACCTACTTATATCAATCGAATTCATACAAATTAATTTCCACAAATTACATTTCTATAAGTACAATTACTATTATTATTAAATTGAATTGATTGAAAATTTTAAAATTTAGCAGCTCTATGTTTCTGCTCCATCAGTAACCCCAGCAGTTTGTCTTCCGACATAGGCCTCCTCTAAGGCTTTCCACTCCTTTCTGTCTTACCTATTTAATTTCCAAAAATTTATCGAAAATTTACACCAGCACAACTTTCAGTATAGAGGGTAGATGAAGAAAAAACAGTGATTTCATTGGGATTGTGTTATTTCTTGGATATCTTAGGCCCGTATTAATAAACCACTCTCAATACAAGTCTTGAGGCTGTATCACCCGAGATGCGTCTAAGAAGTTGACGCTATCTCAAGCTCCGTGCTAATTTATAAACCAATCTTGAGGTCTACTCAGTTGAGATCACTTCTCAAGTATTCGCCTCACCGGCGAATGAATGATAGTCTTGAGTTTCGTTTATTAATACGTGCACCTCTCAAGTGAGTACTGCTTGAGTATGCACATGCTTTTCAAGTTAGGTTTATTAATCAATACGTTTACTTGAGACCGGTCACAAGACTGTTCTCAATCTTGAGAACTTGAGACGTAATTTATACCGTAACGAAAAAAATAGGTCATATTAGGTAAGTGAAAGAAAACCATCAACGACGCACGCATTTGGAACTCGTACTTTCCGCAAGTTTAATTTATTTAATTTAATTATGTTAGTACAAAATTTTATTCGATAATGGTTTTGAAAAAAAAAAATAATAATTAGCCACACCTATACTTTCCATTTCACTTCCCTAATATTTTTTCCTTACGCTAAAAAAACTCATCCGGTATTTTGATAATGATTATCATTGTTTATCAGGTCAGGTCACGAAGTCAGATGAGCAGACTGAAAAATTACAAGAAGTGGAACCAACATCACATGAAGTTAAAGATAACGATACATCAGCAGCAGAGATCTATGTCGTAACCACGGGTACTTCGACACCCCCGAATACAAAAGGATTGAACAACGACAACACACATAAAGCTTTAGAAAATACCAAAAATGATAAAAGTGCATGTTATACAGGCTCCAGTCTATATACTTGCGATATTTGTAGCAGGCAATTTGATATGAAAAGTGTTTTAAGTGAGCACTTACAACTTCATAGCAAATTTACACGAGACGAATATTTCTGCTGTGATCGATGTACATTTAAAGCTATTACGCGTGATTGTTTACAAATGCATATGAAGAAACAACACAACACAATTTTCATTCACGAGGGATCCATTAAATGTACACGTTGTGATTATAAAAGTAGTTGTGACAGTAATTTGAAATCGCACATGTTGACTCATTCCATCGAGAGGCCGTACAGATGTACGAAGTGTTATTATAAATCGAGTGTTAAAAGTTCTTGGGAACAACACATGCTGACTCATACGGACGAGAAACCGTTTAACTGTACATTTTGTGATTTAAAATTTAGAGATAGAAGTAATTTAAACCATCACTTGCAGTCACATCATGGCGACAAACCGTATAACTGTACCGTTTGTAATTATAAATGTTGCGATAGAAGTCATTTGAGACAACATACGTTGATACATAGTGGCGTAAAGCCATATAGCTGCACGTATTGTGATTATAAGTGCTGTGTAAAAAGTTCTTTGAAACGTCACTTGCTGACTCATACTGGCGAGAAGCCGTACATCTGTACACATTGTAATTACAAATGTAACGATAAAAGTTATCTGAAACAACACCTGCTCACCCATACTGACGTTAAACCATATGTCTGTTTGGTTTGTGATTATAAATGTAATTTTAAAAGTAATTTAAGACAACACTTGCGGATCCATTCTGGCCAGAAACCGTTTAGCTGTACATATTGTGATCACACATGCAATTCTAAAAGCAATCTGAAACAGCACTTGTCGACCCACGCCGGCGATAAACCGTATAACTGTACACAATGTGATTATAAATGTAGTTCAAAAACTTATTTGAGACAACACTCGCTGACCCATGCTTGTGAGAAACCGTATAGCTGTGCGGATTGCGATTATAAATGTTGCGATAAGAGTAATTTGAGGCGACACATGTTGAAACATTCCAACATGAAACCGTATAGCTGTGCACATTGTAATTATAAATGTAATAACAAAAATCTCTTAAAACAACACTTGCTGAGTCATGCTAGTGAGAAACGCTGTGCAGATTGTAATTACAAATGTAAAAAAAAACGTCACCTGAAACATCATCAACTGAAACATACTGGTGACTAACTGACACAAACCATATAGCTGTCCAGATTGTAATTTAAAATGTTTGAAACAACACATGGTGATTCATGCTGATGAGAAACCGTTTAGCTGCACAGATTGTAATTATAAATGTACACGGAAACATCACTTGATACACCACATGCGGACCCATAGCAGTGAGACCGTATAATAATAATAATAAAAATCTTTATTTGCCAAGAAAACATTAAAAACTAAAATATAAAATGACCTTATAATTACGTGACTGAAAATACCGGCTCTTAACTCAAACACTTGCCTCTTCAAACACCAGTTTTTGGCAGAATTACTACAAAGTAGTAGTTGCCATTAATTAAAAAAGTGAAAGTGAAAGTGACCTTATAATTATGACAAAAAGGTCTGTAGCTCAGCATATGGTCGCTGGGAACCAGCGGCCGCTGATTTTCAGCCACAGCCTGCAGTTATGTACAGTCCACCACACAGACATGCCATCTGGTAGACCGTACATATATCACTTATGTACTAATTGGACTCAAGTTACACACATAAGATAAACAGTTATTGGATTAAATTTGACATATACTCAACAGCGAAATTCGTTACGAGTATAGCCGTACAAATGGTTGGTTGGTTGGTGGTTGTAGGTTTCCATTCACGAGGGATCCTTTGTAGGTAGGTAGGTCCATGTAGGTAGTGGTAGGGCATTTTAAATGTCCGCCTGGCTAGCTAACATCTGCCGCCAAGCAGCAATGTTAATACCATTGTTGTGACCTCATCTTCACTTAACATCAGGTGTGATTGTGGTCAAGTACCAATCAGTTGTGAATAAAAAAAAATGGTAATTATAAATGTAGTGAAAAAAGTAGTTGAACGACTTGTTGCTCCGTATTGGCATGACGACCTGTTTGGTGTAGTGGTTAGAAACTCTGCTACTGTACCAAATGGTCGCGGGTTCGAATCCCGCTAGGGGCATATGTTTGTATGATGAATACATGTGTTCCCGAGTAATGGATGTTTTTCATTTATACATGTATTTATTTACAAAAAAAAAGGTATTTGTGTAGTTTATCAACCATCTGGTATCCATAACACAAGCCTAGATGCTTACTGTGGACTTAGATGGCGCTGTGTGTTTGTGCAAAGAAATTTATTATAGGCGACAACCGGTTTAGATGTAAAGTGTGTCATTTCATTAGTGTTGATTCGGATGTACGCCAACTAAACTAAAACCAGTTTTAATAATAAATCATTTATTTTCCAGACAATAAGGTCCATCTTTGTTAGTACAGTCAGCTATAACTATGTAAGTAAACAGTGGTAGACATTGAAAATTTAAAATAATAATTATAAATTCAAATGTCATTTGAAAAATGAAAACATAAAAAAATTATATTAATTTGAAATTATTTTGAAAAGTTTAATTATAATTACAGAAATTGTAGAATGTCAAAATTATTATGGAAGTAAAATTCAACTGAGATCTGGGGCACTGGTGCATGTAACGACAACCAGTGCTTCATGAATGGCTCATCCATGCGACCTGCTTCTACAATCAGGAGGCTCCGTCTTACGCATAGTAGCCTGAAAGCCACTCTCCACTCTCGCTTCCGCGAACATCCCCGATGCGTTATTATATTGAACGCGAAGGGTATCCAGTGATCGATGCATGTGACTAACCTACAGGCTACAAGTATAAAGGAAGTGCAGTAGGCTCGGAAAATTGTTAATTTCACTTGATTTAAAGTGGTACTGTCTCTTTCTCCCTGGAACAGTATGATGCGACGGCATCACTCCAAAACTGGTTTTAGTTTAGTTGGTGTACATCCAAATCGACACCATTTTAAATGTGCCAATAAAGAGATAAAAGATGATCATCTTTGATTATGTTGGAATCGACATGGAGATGTGATGTGGGGTCGAAATAAAAGTTTTATTATATTCACGTATTTGTGTCTGCATTGTTATTTAATACCGCACAACTTGATTATTTCATATAATAATGTCACTGTATTTAATACATGCCTAAGTATACTAGTAAATGCACGTAAATGTAATTAGGATCATTATTATTAAGACCTTTCATTTGATACCCATATCGCTGTTTTTTGATGATAATAAAAAATAGTAGTCACGCCACCGTCATATTTATTTCATCATCTGATTTAAGAGCCATGCTCTTGTCGGTGGAGATTTTTCCATATCTCTCTGCTCTCCACCTTTTTTTTTTTTATTTTTTTTTTTTATTTATGCACCACGGGTTCGTACTTGACCTCAATCACACCTGATGTTAAGTGAAGAGGAGGTCGAAGGTGGAAGCGTACTAACCCGGAAACCCCAACACATTTGGGGGACTGGCTATCTTATCTCTGAGAACCGGAACACAACAATGCTATTAACATTGCTGCTTGGCGGCAGATTTAGATAAGATGGTGGTAGCTAGCCAGGCGGACATTTTAATATGCCCTACCACCAACCAAACCGAGTACTTAAACATGTACCCCGCTGGGGATCGAACCCGCGACCTGCGAATCGTAAACTCAGTGTTGTTTACATTGAGCCACGGAGGCGGTTAAAAACCTTCCTCTTGACCTGATACAACACGACGTTCAACTTCTCTTTTATCAGCTGCATGTAACTTCTTCTCGGTCTTCCTCTTTTTCTTTTCCCCTCTATTCTTCCTTCTATTATAGTTTTGATGAAATCATCCTGTCGTTTAATGTGTCCCAGCATTTTCGCTTTTCTATTCTCAATTACTCCCAACAATTTCCTTTTCTATATTATTTATTTTTCTTTAATATTATAATTGTCCTAATGCTATGGCCATACGTATCTTAGTAGATTATAAAGCAGCTCCGTTTCTTCCGGAGATTCTTAGCACCTTCCTGCCCTACCATTACAATAGCTATGCCGTTGTCGCCGGGGAGGTGCCCGCCACCTTCGGACCGCCGTAAGCGTTCCCCGGACCCAGGCCGTCCCCAGGCGATTTCGGCTGCCCTTTATCTCCCCGATCTTGATGTCGGCCGGGGAGCAGCCGCCCGCCTCGGTTATTGCCGCGGCCACCTCGGACGGGGTGATGAACTCATCCAAGTCAGTCACCCTCATCTCGGCAGACTTACACGGCCGCGCGAATCTCGCGTCCGTATCCAACTGCCGCCGGCGCCAACGCCCCGTCCGGAGGCGCTCCGCCAGGGCGTCTGCCTTGGCGCTATCCGGCCCAGGGATTTCCAGCACGAGGCCCCCATTAGCCGCCTTCCGCTGGCAGCCAGTGAGGTCTCATAGGCCGGAGGCACAGACCAACACCGCCACGTCGATTGGGGCAGCGTCGGTCGCTTTCTGCTGACGGGAGGAGCGGCTCTTGTTGGCACGACAGTCGGTCAAAACCGATGCCATGAAGACGCTAAGTTATAAAGACCTCCGACTGCAGAAAAAACAATTTATATGGTAGGTACGATAGTGAATACGTGAATATAATAAAACTTTTATTTCGACCCCACATCACATCTCCATGTCGATTCCAACATAATCAAAGATGATCATCTTTTATCTCTTTATTGGCACATTTAAAATGGTGTCGATTTGGATGTACACCAACTAAACTAAAACCAGTTTTGGAGTGGTGCCGTCGCATCGTACTGTTCCAGGGAGAAAGAGACAGTACTACTTTAAAACTGGTTTTAGATTAGTTGGTGTACATCCGAATCGACACCATTGTTTGGGAAAATAAACATCTATTTTTTATTTATTTTTACTAACCGATAAAAATATATTTCTGGACCTTGTTTCTGGGTTCGGTAGATATCTATGCTTTTTTATAATAAAGCTTTTTTGTAATGACCACAAATTATAAAGACTTATGGTAATGACAGATTTAAAGATAATACCTATGCAGTTCTCCCACTACATTTCTATTTTTTTTTTTCCGATGTCTGGTTTTAGTTTTTATACCTTTAAAACAGTTTTAAGGGATATTTGAGGCTATAAGTTACATTAGTGATGGTGAAGTGAAGGGAAGTGTAAATTAACGAAGCTTTCGGCTTTTGTAAAGCATTCTGCCACTTTACTGAAGAATGACTTGACCGTGATTAGACTCTGTATGCGCCACCTATACTTAGAGCATTGCTCTAAGCACGTATACGACGAATTACTTGTTTTGACTGAGACTGACTAATAAATTGAATAAATAAGACATGGCTGTATGGGCTTAGATCCCTTTGCCTTCTTCGAAAGGAGTTAATAAAACGAAAAAAAATTTGTTTTGTTTGGCGTAATCTCGGCGGTGAAGTTGCCTTTTTCTTTATAATATATATATTTTTTTTATGCATAACGGTATAATTCATAATTTGTGCATTCTGACTTTTGAAGCTTAATAATGGCAGGATATTGTGCAGCAAAAGTTAGTGATGGTGTACAAGTGAAAGGAAGCCTTTAGACGCACCCGGACACAAATCGGTGCCAAAAAATTTTTATACCGTCAACACTCGCGGACACCGATCGGTGCCCACGGACATCCGACATTCAACTCTCGACTATAATGAATATAGAGTTCCAATTCCTTTGGACTGTGTTTGTACTTGTTCTCTATTAAATTCCGCATCCAATGATATGCGCCATGTTATGTTAGCTATGATATTTAATCTGTATTTCCGAAGTGTTTTGAGATAATAGATATCTGTGGTTTTGAGTCCCGTTTGTATCGTCACCAAAGAGTATAGTAACTATTTACCGAGAAAGAGTGGCAACTCCGTGGTTAAATTTGCATGTATAGACAGTGCTGCTGCCAGCGATTGGTTGAGGAATTAAATCTATCTATACATACCTACGTACACTGATTATATAGGTAGAAACTGGGTTTAGAAATAGGTATTGTTGTTTATGAGGAAATTTTTATTTCTCATAACTAATTTCTTTAAATTAGCTATGAAAAATAAGTATAACAAAAACAAACAACAAATGAACAAAAATCTGAACTTTTACAAAAAACGGAAATCGACGTTGACTGAGAGCTCGACATGACACCACCCACCGGTAAGATGGTGGCTGCTGCCACAGAACACTAATAACGGTTAGTTCGTCAACCGCAGTTCAGAGGTCGCAGTCTGCTATGAAAATTGATGACATTTGAAGTGTGCCCCCCTGATCGTCACGCGTGCGGCTGTCCATAAAATCTTTATTGATATTTATAGTGTTTGTGTGGTGTCTCCGTGGATATTTCCCAGAAACCGTAAGTATACTGTAATTTTATTAAGTAATTGATGAAATGTGATATAAATTGTGTTTTACTGCACTTTACTACCATTTTTTGGGCAATGAATTGGAGCATAACATTTTCGTTACTTTTGTTGGTTCAAATTTAGGGCAGAAAAATTATCAGAATTTCAATTCAGAACCCATTCAGATTTCGTTTCCATAATTCGTACCTGAAATCAATCCCATTTTTATTATTTGCTCTAACGAAAATTTTTGACATTTCAATTTGGCGGTCATTTTGCAACGGGGTAGATAGGTAGTGGGTGACGTTATCGATAAACAGATATCGATATGTCGACCCGTACTTTTAGTATATGAATTTCCTTATGCATTTTTTTTTACCCATTGCACGAAATGGAGTTTTTGTTTTACTGATTGTATGTCATGACGATTTCAAATGTTAGTCTTATAACTTACGAACTAAAACTTTAATGAATTTGAACTACTACATGTTTATATTTTTTGTTGAAGATAATGGCTGGATCTTGGAGTGTGGGAGGTGCCGGAGTCCTTTCTCAGCATCCTCAACGATGACGACGAAAACCTCCTTGAATTCGTAAGTTTATAATTTCTTATGGAACTATTAGATATTTATAAATGGATATAAATAAAAATTTATAAATGTAATAATAAAATCATACTTTTCTTTTATACAGATTACGTCAGTAAATGGAATCATGAGATAAGTAATTTATTGATGACTGGTATTTGACTAGTTATGTCGTGTGGCGTTTTTATACTGAATGTTTTTGTATTGCTTAACAGTTCAGCATGGGAATGATTTTAACTTGGCAGATGCTTAACACTCACACCCAGTTTTGGTGTAACTTATTATTATATGAGGTGTTGGTGATAGATAACAGAATTTATTTGTCTTTACTAATATGTATAACCTGTCTTTACAATTTAGTATGGGAATGAATGATTTTACCTGGGCAGAAGCTGATCACTGATACCTAATCTAGTTTTAGATGTAACTTACTATGATGGCTGGTATTGGTTGAAATTATTTATCTTTACTTACTGTATCTGTACAACTCAGTGTGGGAATGATTTTATCTTGGCATTATTGAACCCAGTTTTAGGAGTCATCATCGACAGCCTTACATGTCCCCATGTTGGGGCACAGCCACCTCTCACTGGAAGGTTTTAGAACTAACTGTTATGTGTGGTATTGGGTATTAACCTATCTTTATATGCAACTTTAATGCAACTATGCAATATTAAATGCAACATAACCTAAAAAAAAACTTTTTTTTAGGAGCAAGGAGAAGGCGAGGATTGTGATTTGTCATCGGAAGGGGGAAATATAGGGGAGTATTTGGAAGTTGTGAGTATTGTATTTGATTTATTTATAATATTATATTTATTTGATTTATTTATTTGTATAGTAATTTATTTGCTTAATTGATTAACTTGCATCAGAATTTTGCATTGTAGCAAGTCTTATAACTTTTCCATTTATTTATCTTTACTTACTGTATCCGTACAACTCAGTGTGGGAATGATTTTATCTTGGCATTATTGAACCCAGTTTTAGGAGTCATCATCGACAGCCTTACATGTCCCCATGTTGGGGCACAGCCACCTCTCTCTGGAAGGTTTTAGAACTAACTGTTGTGTGGTATTGGGTATTAACCTCTCTGTATACATTAAATGCAACATAACCTAAAAAAAACTTTTTTAGGAGCAAGCAGAAGGCGAGGATGGTGATTTGTCATCGGAAGGGGAAAATATAGGGGAGTATTTGGAAGTTGTGAGTAGTGTATTTGATTTATTTGTTATTTTATTTATTTATAATTTATATTTAGTTGTTTTATTTATTTGCATAGTAATTTATTTGATTAATTGATTAACTTGTATCAGAATTTTGCGTTATAGCAAGTATTATAACTTTTCCATTTATTTTCAGAATTTCGATGATGACGATCTCGGCCCCTTGGAGGAGATGCAAAGCCCTACCCTTGAACCGGAGGAAGATGCGCGGGCAGAATACTTGAATATCCTGAGTACAATTATTTGTTTAGTCGGACTATTGTATTAATTTATAATTAAACAAATAAAATAATAAATAAATATTTCGGACACTTACACCAATCATCTGGTCCCAAACTAAGCAAAGCTTGTACTATGGATACTAGATAATGGATAAACATACATAAATATTTATATAAACATCCATGACTCAGGAATAAATGTTCATATTCATCACACAAACATTTACCCATCGCGGGATTCGAACCCGCAACCGTTGGTTTCGCTGACAGGGTCACTATCCACTACACCAATCGGGCGTCAAAACAGAGCGTTTTATTTCTCTTTAGCACAATGATGGTTTAACTAATTTAAATAACATTTCAGGATGACTTAGAAATGGACGATATTGTCGCTGCCGAGGTCACTGAGGCGCCGCATTCCGAAGAGTAAGTTGTAATTATATCTCTAGCCCTTTAAATGTTTAATATAATCCATAGCAGACAGCCAACACATGTTTCTCTGCAGTTGACTGTACGTTTTATTACCACTTTGCAAATATTTATATTCATTTTGTTTTATCAACAGGGGGCTTGTATTAGCCATATTTGACTCCGACGGCCAGCTGATTGCCAATGATGGTACACCGATTTTGGTCAGCACTGGCCTTCGTCGAGTCGGCGAAAGCGGCCCCGACGGTAGCGAAGGTGGTGACCTCGGCGACGATAATGACGTCGTCAGCGATGTATATTTAACACCGGACGCACATGAAACGTTTGAGGTGAGCGATCGTAGAGAGCGTGACAGGAGCCCCCACGAGCGTGAAGGCGTGTTTCCGTATGAAAGGCTTCAGAGCACGCGGAGGCAGGCCCGTGGGCGTGTTCGTGGCTGTGGACGTGGACGCGGACGCGGAATTGGGCGCGGTCGTGGACAGGGGCACAACCGTGATGCCGCTGCAATCGCATCCACGTCCAGGGTTAGGGATGCCCCATGGCGCCGGGGTGACAGATTTATACAAGTGTATATAACCGACGACGATGTGCCAGATGATTTAGCCCGTACGGTGAGGGATGTAGTGAGCCAAAGGCAAGAAAGGGAGTTAAGAGAGCAAGCGAGAGAAGCCAGGAGACGCCCGGATGAAGAGGAGGACGAGGACGCGGATGAGGAAGGAGTAGACGCAGCCCTGTTTGCTGGGGATGACAATGCCCGGCGCTTTGAATGGTCTCCCATGGAGACCTTCCAAGGTGAACGGGAACCATTTCTACCCCAAGAAACAGGAGCTGTTAATGCTCCTGCAAGTGCGTATGAGGCGTTCCGTCAGTTCTGCGACGCCTCCATCCTCACCCATATAGTTAACGAAACTAACCGCTATGCTGCAAACATAGCGGCATCTTCGGAAAGTTTCGCTGGATCTTGGTATGATACCAACATACACGAAATCCTGTTATTGTTCTCTTTTTGGATGATGTTAGGTACAATTCGATTGCCATCTATAAAATCGTGTTTTTCGCAGAACCGGCTCTTAAAAGTAAATATTTTTTCAATGATTTTTACCCAGAAGAGATATTTAAATTTATGTCGTGCTCTCCATTTTAATAATAATGCGCTCAGGTCCCCCGATTCTGAGAAACTTTTTCTGTTAGGCCCCATATTAGACCACCTCAATCACCAATTTCAACAGGCCTATATCCCAGCCCAAAATATTTGTATTGACGAGAGTCTCACTCTTTGGAAAGGCCTACTGTCGTTCCGACAGTACATTAAAACAAAACCGGTGCGTTTTGGAATCAAGACTTTTGAGCTGTGTGAGTCAGCTTCCGGTTACGTATGGTCGTTCTTTGTTTACACGGGCAAAGAAGGTCATCAGAGACTGATCGGAATGCTGAAAAGCACGGAGACAGTGTTGCGTCTAATTCGCCCACTATTAGAAAAAGGTTATACGCTATACATGGATAATTGGTTCAATTCACCGCTATTGGCCAGATATTATCTCAAACGCCACCGAACCGATTGTGTGGGAACTCTACGAGTCAATCGTCGCGACGTACTACCATTGGTGAACTTAGCGCGATTGCAAAATGGCCAATATCTTGCTCGGCATTCTGGCGATATTACCGTCATGGCATTCCAGGATAAGAAGAAAATTACCACCATATCGACGTGCCATGGCGGGGAGCTAGGTCAAACCGAGGCGAAGCCCCACAGGCTTCCACAGTGGAAACTCCGTGTAATATTGGACTACAATAAAGGAATGGGCGGTGTTGATCGTAAAGATCAAATGTTGGAACCCTACTTGCTTGAGCGCAAAAAGCATAACAAATGGTATATGAAACTATTCAAACGCTTACTTAATTATTCCATCCATAATTCGCGCATTATTTTTGCCTCGGCAAATGACAACTCCATCTCCAGTCATTTGGCGTATCGTCTCGCGTTGGTCGACGAAATTTTAAATAATCATTTGTCTCTCACGCCACAGTCTCGTAGACCTCTACAACCTATTGTTCCAAAATTTACAGAGCACTGTCCCGAAACTCTGCCCAGCAATAGGAAGGACGGGAAGAAAGCACGTTGTTTACGTAGGCGGTGTGTCCGATGTAAGCAGAGAGGCATTCGGTCCGCAACGACCTACATTTGTAGCGCGTGCAAGGTGCCCTTATGCTTAGACCCCTGCTTTAGAATTTACCATGCTGAAGAGTAGTCGCTCTTCAGTTGCTTCTTCCTTCATATTTTTGTTTTCTTCTGTACCATTTGCAACACTTTTACGCTCCAGTTTTAACTTGACAGACTGACTGACCGACAAAATCCATGTATCGTGTAAATCCTTGTAGGGGAAGTCTACATTCAGCAGTGGATTTTTGTGGCTGGTTTTTCTGTCCCGTTCTGGTCTGGCCGGAGCGTCGCCAGTGACAGACGAATGTAACAGTATGTTTGTTGAAGCATGAGTGTATGTGCGTTCCGATGTACCAACTGCGTTCGTTAGGGGGAACTTTATTTAATGTTTATAAAGATTCGTTGTTTTCTAAGGCTAATTTAAAAATAAATGTAACGATTTTAATTTTCATCAATAACGTAATCCTACATTGCGTTGAAATTGAAATTAAGATAGCTTTTGGGAAGAAATTGCCTACTGTAACACAGTGAAAACTACATAGTACAATTGGCAAAACTTCATTGTTAAAGTGCTGATTTACATGGAATAAAGCAATTTATTTAATGTATTATGTGTAACAAATAGAACATTGTCTATCCCCCTAACGTAACAAAAACTTTCATGATATCTAGGATAAAAGCCTGTGTTATTCCACGCCATACCTGTACCTGTATTGTGTTGTAATATTATTAATTTAGTTACTGTTTGTTATTTAGTTTATGTGGTGTTAAATAAATATTTGTTTCGTCTGTGTGCTAAATTTAGCGTGATTGAATAACAAATATCTAAACTCAGCATTTACATTGGATATGATTTACATGTCAATCTTCAATAATACGTTTATCATGAATAAGAATGTGATGAATTGATTGTATAATAGAAGGAAGAACGTTTGGGTTTTGTAAATAAACAGAGTAGTCAATCAATATATAAAAGTAAAAACACCAAAATACTTGCATTATGATGTATAGTAGTATCATGTGAAAATAACATTTTTAAGATGAGCTCATAATTGTAATTACTATTGTCAATTATTTTGCGCAATAAAGAGTATTTGTATTGTATTGTATAATTTGTACATGCCGCCGCACCGTGACACTTCTAGTATTAACACTCTCTCGCTCGCGTATCGAAGTCTCGCTGCTTTCACATTTCCAGCACTCAAGTGGCGCTTACAGCTTACACTGGCTGTGTTAGGGTCGTTGGCTATGAACATATACGAGTATGTGACTGTATGTGTGTTATTTTCTTTTATTTATCAGTTGTATGTTTGTTTATAACTTTTGTTTTTGTAAGTGTACTCTCTGTCTACTTTTAAGTTACCCACTCCAGAATCTCAGAATCACTCCAGAAACTCTTACTAAGGTTTGCTAGAAGAGATATCTTACGAAGTTAAGTTCGCCTTTAAAATTTTTTTAATCCTGTTTTTTTTTGTGTCATCATCATCATCAGCCCGTAAACATCCCACTGCATGGATATAGGCCTTCCCTCGTATATGACGGAGGATGGGCCGTAGTCCAACATGCTGGCCCAATGCAATTATATGCAATCGTGTTAAAATAAATAAAAATAAAATATGTTTGTTTCTTATACAATAAAGAATTAATAAAATTCTATATTTTTTTTGTATTATTTTCCTCATTTTCACATTCATAAAGCATATCAGCATCGATAAAATAACAAACTCGGTGAATAGGTAGGTACTCACTTACATGTACCCAGACCATCTTAGTACGAAATCAGTATTTTTTTATGCTAATAAGCGATATACATATTTGGGACACTCACACCAATTATCTTGCCCCTAGTAAATAGTCACTCAGTAAGTTAACACGACACAAACTATGACTATCACTACTTTAGCCTCTCACTTTAAAGTTTAAACTGTTCTAAAAATAGATCATAGGAACAACTACGAATCCTTCACACAACAAGCCGGTCAGGGCGAGATTAGTTATAATACTGCACTATTATTTTGTTCCCCAAGTTCATATGTTACAAACAAAACTCAAATGACAAAGAATAACGCCCTTACCGGTGAGTTGAAGGCCACGTTCACCGTATACGGCACTGTGTCCCGACGCCTCTTATCTTAATTACTTCTAAGCCGAGCGCGATAACATAAACATTGGTCTCAAGTGCGAGCCAGCCAGCACCGAATTTTAAAGTTATGAAATTCTCTCGCTTCTAGCATCGGCATACATAAATATTTATATAACATTTGTCTACCTCTAGAGGTAGTACCTACCACCTGGTCCATATTGAGTCTGGTCATTATTGTTGAGTCTATCTAGGTAGACTCGAACCCGCAACCATTTGGGGTCGAAGACTACTCATAACACACCACCACCAATCGGTCATTGGTTTTGGCAGTAACTAAGTAAATAGGTGAGTATATACGTAAATACTGGGATTACAATTCCAAATCATTGCTAATCAGACCATACCTCTCACATAATTGTCGCATTACCCATATCTTTACCAACTTCATCACTAAACTATGTTAAGTTTGTTACCGGTAGACTGAGAGAAGGAAGAAAATCAATAATATATTTTTTTATATGATAAAATTAAATAAATCAAGTAAATAATTAATGCAGAATGAGAATAACACTGATGTTGGTACAAAATTATCGTAATCAACGGGATCGTAGAGTTTATTTTTTTATCGATATTTGTAGTTCGATGACAATCCCTAGTAGAATTCTTCATTTACTTACATACAAAAATTTTGAGTTTTGATTCGTTTATATTTACATAAATATATATGAAACTAAGACGAATTATGAAAGTAATCGTAAACTACATCATATAATGCTTTATCTCACAGAAAAACATAATGCAAAAAACAAAACATTACGAGTGAATTTATAGTACAAAGTTACTATGACCCTTCATGTAGAACTCCACAAATTTACAAGTTATTGTAATTCTGTGTACACGATAGACACATATATTATATTTCTCATAATCTTGTGCAATTTTATTGTGAGAAATAGTCATAGTTTTGCCTTTTTCTCGAAATTCAATGACACATCTATTGAAATAGATTATGTTAGTGCGTTGTACAACCTATATGCTAGACACCTTACTTGTTAGATTGGTAGGTTGCTAGGAAACTGTTTTTATTATTGTTGACTGTGTGTGCTTTTTGTTTCTATCTATCAAGTTTATTGAAAATAATTAATATATTATTTGTTATACTCATTGGCTGTATTCATTGCGTTTTGACCACGCTCTGTGAGTTCAAATTACATCTTCATTGGATTATTGCCGGAGGCGAAATTTTCAACTCTTTTTTTTTTATAGAATCGGCTAAGGAACATGAAATAGCATTCAATTCACTAGAACATTTTATCCAGTTACCGGTTTTATAAAAAAATAATTAAATAAATTGGTAATTTCCGTAAAAAATACCAATTATATCGTGGATATAGGGCGATACTTAGGCATTACAACTTCTAACATTTTTCTGATTTTTAGTATTAGAGCCGTAGCAGTGTTCATTCATTATATCCATAGACAGAATATATATATATAATATATTCCCGTAGCTGTTACTTTTTACAGATTGCAAATACACCCAGTAGAAGATTATCTATAAAATGTTTTCAGCACCGCAGGTATTTTCGCAAAGATGATAGGTACGCCGCGATACTTGACGGAGATATTTGCACGTGCTAAAGAGGACAGAGAGGTGTGCGTAACGGAGCTTTCTGGTTCCCACAAGAAGCCGCCAAAATATTTTGTAAAGCATTCTGCCACTTTACTGCAGAATGACTTGACCGTGACTAGACTCTGTATACGCCAAGTATACGACGAATTACTTGTTTTGACTGAGAGTGACTTATGAACTGAAGAAATAAGAGAAATAAGACATGGCTGTATGGGCTTGGATCTCTTTGCCTTCTAAAAAACAACCTACCGGCCGGTATGTTTAGCTGTTATTTTATCACAGAGTACCTTTTGTATTTTATTAGAGTCCGTATAATGCACGACCAAGGAACGCACAACCAGTAATGCACAGCCTGATATTGTACAGCCAATAATCGGCGACCATGTACTTGAATTATCGGGTCGGACATTCCTCACTGGCTTCGGTTTATCACCCCGTACCGAGAATGCCCGGCCCGGGAATGTACAGCCAATAATTGGAAGCCAAATAATGTACGACCCAATAATTCGCGACCAGTCACTGACTCGAATTATCGGGTCGTACATTATTGGGCTGTGCATTCCTGGCTGAGCATTTTTTGTTCGGGGCGATAATGTACAGCCAATAATGCGCAACCAATACTTGAAGTACATGGTCGTGGATTATTGCCCGTGTCGATATTGTACAGCCCAATAATGTACGACCCGATAATCCAAGACCACTATCACGTGACCTCTTCCTATTGGCTGTTAAATGTTTCACCTCTTATTCCCATTGGCGGAATTTTATTCCTCCTATTCACCTTAGTCTATGACTTTTTTGGCTTGGAATATAGGGGTCGATTCTAATATACAGGGCGTCCCAAAGTTATGGGACATGAAGGGGAAGTACCTTAAATATCGTAGATAGTGAATTTTGCTCAAAGAAGACTTTATGTTATTTTTAAAAGTTAGTAATTCTGCATTCATAGATTTTCTAAAAATTATTTGCTTCGGCTGGGAATCGAACCGACTCAAATGTGAAAAAAAAAACACCCTACTTTTATGATGCCAATCGAAAGAATAGCTAAAAAATAATAACTCTGCCTAAGTAACATAGTATTTTAAAAGAAAGGAACAACGTGAAATTAATCATTTTAATCAAATAAAAAACATACATGAAACTGCCGTAGTCAATTAAGTAGGTATTTTTTTGTAAATTAATTAATTAAATGCTCAAAATGTGATCCCTCTTGTCTTACGCAAATCGCCAATCTTTTAATGAGCCCGCTGCCTGTTGATTTTCTAATCATTTTATGGTGAACACTCGATGTGATATGGCACAATTCTGTTTGCAACTCGCCTACGTTCTCGTATCGCTTTTTGTATAGCATATCTTTCACGTATCCCCAAAAGAAGAAATCTAATGGTGTGAGGTCCGGGGATCTGGCCGGCCATCTAATCGGTCCATTTGTACCAATCCATGTAGGAAAACATTCATTTAGAAAATCTGCTGCTCTCCGACTATTATGAGCCGGAGCTCCATCTTGTTGGAAAATTAAGTTTTCTTGCTCCGCCGCGGAATGGTTTCTTATCTTATCCCTTAAAATTTGAAGTATTCCTAAATACTTTTCTGTGTTCAAGGTTCCTTGGTAAAAATGGATTAAGAAAACCCGGTTTTTTAAAAGTCCGCACCAACAGTTGAGTGAAAAACGCACTTGGTTATTAGTTTCAGTCACTCGTAGGGGATTTTCTTTAGACCAAATACGATTATTGTTGCGGTTATACATACCGTTATTGCTAAAGTTAGATTCGTCTGTCCAAATAATATTATCCAAAAAATTTGGATCTTCGAGCAATCGTGCCTGGATATCAAGACAGAAATTTTTTCTCCTTTCTGTATCGCCCGGAAGTAATTTTTGAACCAATCGTCCTTCAACATAACTCTTAAAACCGTGTTTTTTTAATACACGGTGTATTTTACTTTTTGAAACTCCAATTTCATGTTCTCCTTCTCTCACCGATGCTTTCGGAAAAGCCGAAAAGTAAATTAAAATACCAAGTTCTTCGTCGTTGATCGTATGGTTTTCTTGCTGTGGTTCTCTTGGGCGTTTATCGAAACGTCCCAGAGTTTTCAAATTGTTCACAAGCCTTTTCAAAACTTTACGAGACGGTATTTGTCTATCAGGATATTTTACGCCATACCACCGCAAACTTCTAGAGATATCTTTATCGTTCAAAAAATATGCTTCCATTAGATCAAAACTTACTTGATATGCCATGTTCGCAATAAATTAACACAATAACACTTGTGTAAGTGAATTGAGACTAAACAGATCAATATCCGAAAAACAAACGCTCGCACATACTGTTCCATTTTCAAATTTAAGAACAACATTTAAAAATATCACTTCTTTTTAAAATATCTTAAAAAGTATGCATTCAAACAAACGCTGTCATAAACTGTTCCATTTTCAAATTATAAATTATTTATTTTTGTTTTTAATTTGCCTTCTGTCTAGCTTACAGAGGACGTATTGAAATACAAGTTTTATCATTTCATCTACACGTGCACTTATAATAAGGAAAACTATGTTAGTACCTATTTTATGAAGTGGGTACTTATTTACGAATAATCAATGCTATCTTTGGAATGATAATATCGCTACTTTTCGAACGTCGTCGGCAATAAATAACTTTCTTGAAATTTGACTCAATCATTTTATGTTGTTCCTTTCTTTTAAAATACTATGTTACTTAGGCAGAGTTATTATTTTTTAGCTATTCTTTCGATTGGCATCATAAAAGTAGGGTGTTTTTTTTTTCACATTTAAGTCGGTTCGATTCCCAGCCGAAGCAAGTAATTTTTAGAAAATCTATGAATGCAGAATTACTAACTTTTAAAAATAACATAAAGTCTTCTTTGAGCAAAATTCACTATCTACAATATTTAAGGTACTTCCCCTTCATGTCCCATAACTTTGGGACGCCCTGTATACCCCAAACAACCAACCCACAACTTATATAAAGCGGTGTATATAAATGTCTCAGAGAAGTAAATGTATAATAATAAACTTGCTAATGGTTTAATTAGTTAAATTTTCGTTATCCAATGAGGCGTTTTCCAGAAGAAAAAATAAATGATTGAAAAAATCTCGTGACAACGTGAAAAGACGCAAGAATATTTATGTAGATGATAGCATCCAATTTTTCGCTGTAAAGCAATGCATTACTTTAATTCATTGTTGTTTTAATGTTTTGATAATGGAAATCAATTATTACCAATAAATGCGGCAGTATCATAACTGTCAAAAGACAACCGCACAGATCCATACATCTGTGTACCAGTTTGTTGTCACTGAAATTAATAAATGTAGTCTTGAACTCTTATTTTAACAGACGTGTAACACACATATTTAGGACTTTAGAAAAGAACAAAACCTGGTTTGAAATATGGTTTGGGGGCCTATGAAATTATATGCTGGCAACACTGACTACCATATTTTCGTCCAAAGAGTAGAATAATACATCCGGAAAAGAAGGCCCGTCTTAATAATGGCAGAATATTGTGCAGCAAACGTTAGTGATGGTGTACAAGTGAAGGGAAGTGTAAATTAAAGTGCGTAACGGAGCTTTCGGGTTCCCACAAGAAGCCGCCAAAATCTTTTGTAAAGCATTCTGACACTTTACTGAAGAATGACTTGACCGTGACTAGACTCTGTATACGCCAAGTATACGACGTATTACTTGTTTTGACTGAGACTGACTTACAAACTGAAGAAATAAGAGAAATAAGACATGGCTGTTATGGGCTAGATCCCTTTGCCTTCTCCTAGAGGAGAGATTGAAACGAAAAAAAAAAACGGATAATATTATTATTATTGTTTGTTGCTACGCCAAGTATACGACGAACATGGACTTATTATTTAAACAGGACTGATAACTATCAAAAGAATCATTTAGGAAAATGATCACTATGTCAACGCAATAAGGTATTAAATTGGATGCACCATACACAAAGGCAAATCCGAGCCGAGAGAGATAGAAATAACGGAGGCCGTGTGTCTCGTTCTTACATCTTGCCAGCAAAAAAAATGATTATGATCAACAGTTTTGGCTACTCAAAAATTTCATTGAAACACTTATATTTTTATGTTATTTTAACAATTATAAATAAACAAATAACATTCGCATTAATTTCTTTTCATATATTCTTAAATCAAACAGAAAACATACATTTTTATTTCGATTTTGTTATTTTTATGGTAACCCTGAAAAGCATGTCATGTCATGGCGGTTCGGTGTGATTTTGAATTTTCTTTGCATTAAAAGTTTTTTAAAGTATTTGTTATATTATAACAAGTAAAAGGAGTAAAATGGTGAAAAAGTGTTGCGTTTATACTTGCCCAAGTGAATCCTATGGTGATTGCAACATATCTTTCCACAGGTAAGCTAAAAATAATATTTTTGTAAATCAAAGAAGTAGGATGCCCATGAATTCTTGAAATGAGTCGAAATATGTGAAATATGTGTGATTGATTAGGGGCCTGACTGTTGTACTATTATTGCAGTTTCCCAAAAAATTAAGAAATGCGAAATAAATGGCTCACGCCGACTAATGTCAAAACGCCAAAGTTTTTTGACAAATATTTTATTACAACATTTGTCCCAAGTAACAAATATATTGTGGTCACCCTGTTAGACAGAGACAAACGGCCTCTACGTTACACATCCTGCTCGGCTCGTTTTTCAGCGGCGAGTACTCAGTCCTGTTTATATAATAAGTCCATAACGACGAATGACTTGTTTTGACTGAGACTGACTTACAAAATGAAGAAATAAGATAAATAAGACATGGCTGTTATGGGCTAGATCCCTTTGCCTTCTCCTAGAGGAGAAAATAAAACTAAAAAAAAAAAAATTATTGTTTGTTGCAGTTTTTGGAGCGTTTGATAATTTAATACATTTTTGCTTACTTTGGACTTTGTTTATACATATATATACATATAAACTTACATTTGGCGTTTGCAATGGGTAAGTAAGAGTGTTTAAAGAATCATCGACATAAACCAAACAACAAAATACTAAATAGTTAAACATTTATTTTTCAGCTACGCTCCATGTACCCCGTTTTCCTTGAGGCCCTAGGACACGAGTGTACGCTGCTCAGACGGGACGGGGAGACGTTACTCCTGTCTTACATTAACACCCCGACTTGGTCGCCGGTGCACCCAATAACTCTGGGAAGACTTAGGAAGCGTGATGAATGCCCATGATGGGACAGTGATGTTTTTGCCATCGACTCTCTAAGAAGATGAATGAAAACGGGAAGAGAGTAATTAGAACGTAAAGGGTTAGTGCATGTGGTTACCGACGCGTTATAAGAATTGAACCAACCTCTAAAGGATAACACTTTATACCAAAAACTTTTATAGATTATAAACAAACTCAGAATATTAGAGCAGACCGAACATAATGCTTAAATAGTATGACCACTTTTCATACAAAGTAATAAGCTGCATTTAGACTTGACCTACATCAAGAAATTGGTTATTTTGTCTGGTTTATTAGATTACTATTTTGTCTATATCTAATACCACATGAGTTTATTATTTGGATACAAGCAATATGTTAGGTTAACATTAACACTAACCCTTATGTATAGGGATTATCACATTTGAGATAAATGTAGCAAACCTATGTATGTATGAGAAAGAGGTTGACTTCTCTTTAATGATAGCATTCCTCCCATCCCCCTCAAAGTATAAGATCCGGCTATAGAAATATATACCCTCATCTGTTATTCGACGATAACAAAATTAATATGTTAGTTAATGAATATATTAATACATTGAAAATGGGTTGCCTAGCTAAATCGCGGGCCAAACGGTTAATTAATGTAAATCCAAATAAATTGTTTTTCAATTAACTTCCCCGATTTGTTATTTATAAAAATCAACCATTATCTGAAAGAACATAACATAAGGAACTGGAAAAATATAGGTTGCCTACTTTCCCTTCAGCATAACTATGGAGTTGTCATGTATAAACATGCGAGCAAGCGTTATTAATATACCCTCATCAGTTATTTAATTGATTTTTTTTTTAAATTAAATGTTATTTTATTCTCTTTCTAACAGTATAAGGTTGCCTCAGTAAAAGTTTGTCACATGCACGGTTGCTGTGATTTTAGATGTGAAGTTTTGAGCGCAAGCGCGAAGAGTGACAGAGAGCGTTGCACGCACTTATATTAATTTTGTTATCGTCGAATAACAGATGAGGGTATATATTTCTATAGCCGGATCTTATACTATCAGTTAACTTCTGAATCCCCAATTGTAAATAGTTTTAAAGATTATTATATCTTTTCTGTATTACAATGATTTGAAATGAAATTTGAAGATGTAATATTCAGCTATAAAGCGGCACCAGTGTGAGACTGGGGTAGATCATCTCTAAAAAGCCGTTGATGCTATCAAAGAGAGATTACATCGTTGTGCATGGTTTTGGTGATTACTAATAATCCACTTTTGATTTGCAGGGGCAGTGCTGACGAGGCCATCTACTTTTTTAATTAGTTTTAAGATATTTGTATTATTTGATTTTAATAAGTATTATGATTGATTTAATAGAAGTATTTCTTAATTTGTAAATATCATATCATTTGTATTTTCTTAAATAAATGTACCTACATATATTTTTTAGGCTGTGTATTTGATTTTATGTTCTTGAAAAAGGTCAGGTTTTCTTATGGTGCTTTTTTTCCTGACCTTGTGATCCTTGAAGCATCATTATTTCACATGAGACAAGTACTCAATGTCTATACTTAAGTTCGACACTCACATAGTGTAAAATATATTATATAGTATATCTTCACCTGAAATAAGCTACGATGGATCCATAAATGTACTTATAATTAAAACTTTGCCTACTTATACTTGTATTCAATTATCTAAATACCACAACATACATGTACAGGGTGGGTTTACCAATCCACAAGGTGAATAAATATCAGTATATATCCATCATTCTAAAAATATAGTGTAAAACTTTTTAATTAATAGACGATAGAATAGAAGATGGGAATATTTCGGAGATTAGGGTGAGAAGATTCTCTAGCAAAGTGACAGCTGTCTAAATTCACATACCCCTACAAACTCAACTTTACAGTTATGTGCCTGACAGCTGTTACATATGTTTCTTAGGGCCGACTTAACCTTCACCATACAAGGATTATTGAAAAAAATAATGTTTTTATACCAAGGTAACCGGACCAAATCTAAAATGTTATAAAAAAGCGGCCGCGCAATACATTATACTAACCTTCTAAAAATTACAGAATAATACGTGTTTTGTACAGACGGGTGCACAAGTGGTTAAGTATAAGATATTTATATCTAAATTATAAGATTTATAATAGAATATTTATTTATTAATGCGTAGGTAATAAAAAGTATGGAGTATCTATGTAGATGATGATCATATCCAGATGCGTATCAAGCAAGTCCTAGTACAGCGACGAATGCACTGCAAGCTAATTTTAAAAGTCACAAGGACAAGCGACTGCAGAGAAGCACGAACAAATCATGTCGAATAAAATGTTTCATCTGTGATGGCCCTCATAAAGCGAACGATTGTCCAAAGAACCCGAAACTAAAGAAGAATGCTTTGACGTCTTTGGCGATGGCAACTGCAGGCAATCAAGGATCTGGAGAATGGATTCTTGACTCAGGAGCATCTAACCATATGACTAATAGAAGAGAGTGGTTAACGGACTTCAAGAACTTTAGATAAACAAGTTGAGGTAGCTTGTGCAAATGGTGGAATGGTATTTGGTGAGGCTGTTGGGAATGTGGTTAATGAGGAAATGGATATTTCAATAAGACATGTATTACCTATATGTACCCAGATTAGCATCTAATCTACTGAGTGTGAGTACAATCGTACGTAGAAATCTAGTTGTTGTGTTTGACAAATCCGGCTTTAAGATAATGAGAGCAGATGGATATAAGGTTACTGGTGAAGTTTCGCATGCAGGTACTGTAGATAATGTTGTTTATAAGCTACAACACTGTTCACAGGAAGTGGCGTTAGCTGCAACTGATGTGTGTGATCCTATTAGTGAGAAGTCGTATGGAGGCTACCGATATTTTCTCACATTTATTGATGATCTCACAAGGAAAACATTTATTTTCTTCTTGAAAAGCAAGGGAGAGGTGTTTGAGAAGTTTGTAGAGTTCGTGAATATGACGGAACGTCAAACTGGAAATAAGCTGAAAATTATCAGATCCGACAATGGCAAGGAGTTTGTTAACAGGCAGATGGATGAGTTCTGCAAGACAAGGGAAATTCGTCATCAACTGACAGTGGAATATACACCCGAACAAAATGGGGTGACAGAACGAGCTAAGAGAACTATCACTGAAAAAGCTAGAACAATGCTGGAAGAGGCAGGTTTATGCAGACGGGTTTATGCAGACGGGAATGGGCTGAGGCAGTCAATACTGCTGTCTATTTGAAAAATAGATCCCCAACCGTAGCTGTGAAAAACATGACGCCAGAAGAGGCGTGGACTAGAAGAAAGGTAGACCTGAGCTACCTCAAAGCTTTTGGGTGCAAGGGATGGGGGATCCAAAGAGCAAAGAGTTGATACATGTTGGATACTGCGAAGAAACGAAAGGCTACCGCTTAATTAACCCAGCGACAGGTGACCTGCACAAGGGCAGGGATGTTGCGTTCTTCGAGAACCAAAATTACGTGAGCAAGAAAGACGTAGAGCAAACTGTTCCGTTGACAGAAGCTGTCATGGAACTGGATGAAGTTCCAGAAACAATTCAAAAGGAAGTAGTTCCAGATATGAATGTCATACAGGAACAAGATGAGAGTCATGTTATGCAGAGGGAAACAGCTCCTGATGTTATTGAGGTTGATGAAGACGTGTGGGCATATCAATATACATATAGTGTGATGAAGATACACTGCGAGATTACGACAATGAGACGTCGGGCAGGAGGTACCCATTGCGTGAAAGGAAAGCAAAACCGTTTCCAGATTATGTGACTTACCAAGCTGCTACTGTGTCACAAGATCCTTTGACAGTTAAAGATGCACTATCCAGAGATGCTGGAGCTAAATGGAAAGTCGCAATTGATGAGGAACTTGAGGCTCTCGGAAAAAATAAAACTTGGACACTTGTGGAGCCACCGAGGTCTTATAACGTCGTTGATTCAAATCAAATCAAATCCAATCAAAATATTTTACTTCATAGGATAAAATTATCACTTGAAAACGTCACTATTAATATTACATTTAAATTTACGGCTCATTCACAAAGCTGACTCCCCAGAGAAGGACGAGCAAGAAACTCTCGGGTTGCTCCTTTAAACAGATTATGGGTTACAATTTATGATTTCATAATTATATGAATAATAAGACAGCTATGTCCATGCTTGCTTATCATTCAAATAGTCAGTGATTTTATAATAGCCTTTTGCTAATAATTTCTGTTTTATGATTGCTTTAAATTTATTTAAAGGCAAATTTTGGAACCTTATTATACTACTCTGTGTAAAAAGTATCGGGAATATGTCAATAAAAAGACCCGCGTAAAAGAGGTCGTTCTAATTTTTTTACTGCATGTTGGTAGCACTGTACTGATTTAGCGCGCAAAATTTGAGCGGGATCTGTCATTTAATTTGTTTTAAACTACACTTTTTGTTGGTCATAATTTTGAGTCCTCGGCGATTTTTACAATGGAAAATATTGTTGAACAAAGAGTGTGCCTTAAATTTTGTGTTTCAAATGATATTTCATGTGGTGAATCACTAAAAATGTTGCGAAATACCTACGGCGAATCGTGTATATCGAAAACAAGGGCTTATGAATGGTATAAGGCTTTTAAAGAAGGCCGAGAAGTAGTAGTACACTTGCCTCGTTCTGGTAGACCTTCAACCGCTACGACCAAAGAAAACATCGACAGAATCAAGAAGCTAGTGCTCGAAAATCGACGTATGAGTCTGAGAGAGTTGGCTAGTGAGGTGAACATATCTTTTAAGTCCGTCCACAACATTCTCATTGACATTTTAGGCATGAAACGCGTCGCCGCTCGACTAGTTCCAAAAGAGCTCAATTTTGTTCAAAAAGCGCAGCGAAAGCATGTCGCTGAAGACATGGTTTCCCGAGCTTCTACGGATCCGACCTTTATGAAACGTATAATAACTGGCGACGAGACATGGGTTTATGAGTACGACATGCAAACAAGCCAACAGTCTTCAGAATGGCGTCTCGAAAACGAGCCGAAACCCAAAAAACCGCGGCAAAGTCGCTCCAAAATCAAGGTGATGCTGACAGTTTTTTTTGACTACCGTGGTGTGGTTCACTCCGAATTCCTTCCAGAGGGAGAAACAGTGAATAAAGAATATTATTTAGGCGTCATGAAGCGTTTGCGTGAGAGTATCCGCCGAAAACGTCCAGATTTGTGGCAACACAACTCATGGATGCTGCACCATGATAATGCACCATCACACACAGCCATTATAGTGAAAGAGTTTTTAGCGAAAAATTCAACAAAAGTTCTCGATCAAGCACCGTATTCACCTGATATGGCTCCGTCTGACTTTTTTTTATTTCCCAAGTTAAAATTACCACTTCGAGGAAAACGTTTTGAGTCGATAGAAGCCATAAAAGAAAATTCGCTGAATGAGCTAAAGGCCATACCGCAAATAGCCTATGAAAAATGTATGGAAGACTGGGTGAAGCGGTGGAGATGTTGTATTGCAAGCGATGGGGCCTACTTTGAAGGCGATAAAATAAATTTAGATGAATAATTTGTATTTTTTGTTTTATTGACAAATTCCCGATACTTAGTACACTGAATGTAAAAGCGTATACATTGCCCTTTGAACGATTTACTAACTTTATGAAGTCGGCTAGCATAAACTGATAACTGGTTCTTATTCCTTGTATTAACATTGTACCTATCACTATTTTTAGCGAATAAGGTTATATTTTTAACAAATTCTCATAAATGTATTGAGAAGTCATAAAGTAAACCAGTCTTGCGGTATGAATGTCTGTTAAATTTCTGATTTTTCGGACTGCATACGCTGCAGAAGCGAGCTTTTTCGCTAGTTTCTCAATATGAGGCCCCCACTGAAGCTTAGCATCCAATGTCAGTCCTAAAAAGACAGTAGTGTAGGTATACAAGGTCCAATTTATCACCTCGTACAAATATGTCAGTAGGCAGTTGTTTAACATTTGGTAAAGTAATTAGTAAATTTTATGCATTTAGTTTTTTTTTATTTATTTTTTTAGTTTTTTTTATTTAGTTGCATGCGAAAGAAATCAATGTGTGCCTGAGTTTCATAATTTTTTTTATAATAGAAGTATGCATGTGTGGGTAGGTCCAGGTACATTCAATTATGACGCGTAGCTTTTTTTTTATTTAGTTGCATGCGAAAGAAATAGATGACTGTACATGATATTTTTTTATATATGTACGTTTTATTGCATGTGAAAAAAGGGAAGTAAGAGCGAGGATAATATTCCTTTAAACAATTTTACATGTTGCATGTGAATACAAGGTGATTGGTATAGTTGTGTAACTCCGCCACATTCTATGTAATACAACACATCATACTTTATGGCACACGGTACAAAGCCTGAAATAGAGTAGCACCTCTGCCACCGAAACGAGTCAAAGAGAAATATTTGGGTCGCGGCACAAGCCCTTGTCTCATCATCATCCCATTTCAACCTGGATACCAAACCCAATACACCCACCCATTCACATGATGTGCTGTGTTATACTGGTTATACTACAAGTTGGACAATGGAATGTGTCGGTCCTAAGCCCGTAGAAAGGAGGACGGCACAACAATACTTACCTATTTTTATTTCTGTCAGGATTATGAAATTTATTTTTATAAAAGAGGCATGCTACTTATTTAATAAAACAAATTCTGCTGTAGGCATATAAAGCGCATGGAGAAATAGTTATGAGAGCGAGGTTAGGTAATATTTTTCTACAAATTCCATGACAAATATGTATATCTCTTAATTCATATTCTGATTTTCTTTACAGCTCCAAAACGGAACGTGAAAATGTGACCACATATAAAATTTTTTGGACAAAATAGTGTCAGTCACTCAATTTTTTCTAGACTCCAACAAATTTACTACAACAGCAAAACAACGGGCCCTTGGGATGTGGCAAAGAGTATAGTAACTGTCCTAATGTAGCAGCTTCACTTGCCGCGACTATTTCAGCCTCTGTGGTTGTTATCGCCACGGATGCCTGTCTTATAGCCCGCAGACTACACCAGTTGTAAAACGTCCTGTTTGTGTACCATAATCTGCATCACTAATGCTTTGTAATTGTTTAAACTTTTAAACCTCTCGGTTTATATATCCTATACCTGAGTGGGAGGCGCCGAACCAAATCTGCTAGCGCTTGTGGCACCACCATGTTGAAGACTAGAGGTGCATCGATCTTGTGTTATCGCTATATCATTTACTAATCTTACTAATATTATAAATGTGAAAGTTTGGATGTTTGTTTATGTTGCTCAATCACGGCGCAACGGATGAACGGATTTGGATGAGGTATATACGCAAAACATACCCTGGATTGAAACATAGGATATTTTTTATCCCGATAAAGTGAGTAGTTCCCGCGGGAAAAACAAATTTCCGTGATAAAGTCATCGAATGCAGGCGAAGATGCGGGCGGAAAGCTAGTTACCTATATGTGAATTATGGAACGATACGAAGGTGTATTTATTATGTTGTTTGAAAAGTAAATAGAGCTGTATTACCAATAAATTAGCTATATGATCTATCAGTAATACAGCTCTATTTACTATAATACTATTTAGTATGTATGATGATGTAAAGGTATTTGAAATAAATAATTTTGTAAATATTTAGTATTTTATTTACAAAAATTGTCAAACCATTACAATAGTAGCAAAGAAAACCCAGTAAATAGCGACCCCAAACCATACCATTTTATATGCACCTTATACGTACATAGACACACACAGTCATGTACATAGATACATAATAGGCAACGAATTAGATATGTATAATAGGTCTTTAACTACACATACAATACAATTTTCTAGTTACAATTAAATTTCAAATAAATCAAACAATTATACAATTTACGTTGTGTCTACATATGAAATAAGATTACAAATGTTTATTATCTATAATTTAAATTCAAAACAATAATAATAATTAATTGATTATGAATAGGTAAAAATAAATAATTTGAAGTTACGGGTTATTATTTAGTTTTACCATATCCTACATTACCTTACCCTTGCACACATGGCTTTCTTTGTGATTTGACATTGTAATTCGTATGAGTAGCTAGTGACACTAATTTATTACAGAAATTGCGGAGGATGAGGATGTGGTTTCCACATTCCACTGTTTCAACTGTAACATCTGAATATGGACGAGCCTGAAATATTTTCCAATATATACTAGTCTCCATCGGAGATAAGTCGACCGTATAAATAATGCCATACATTTTGATGGATTTTTTTAAACCCTCCACAATTATTTCGCTTTCCATATTATTAGACGCTCCTTCAAAATTTTTAAAGCAATGGAGTTTAACTTCAATTCCTTTGCTGCAAAACTGCAGGTACTATTTGTTGTACTACTTGTTTTTAACTCCCAAAAATAATATTTTGCCGTTTTTTTCCCCTATGATCGCTGCTGCGCCAGATAATGCTAAATAATTCTTCTTATATGAGCGTTTGCACCAACAACCATCAGCAATAACATCTATAATTGGGAGTCCATTTTTTACACTGCCTTCTTTTACTGCCCAATGCTTCTTTTCCTCTGCAGCTTCTAGCATGGATTCTGTGAACAAAGGCAAACATTTGAATCAAAATTTATTAAATAATATATAGAAGAAGAAGAATAATATATAAAATTACATTAGTTATCGGGCTAATACGTCTGATAGATTTTGTATTTTGAAGTTGTAAGAGATGCTATTTGGATTAAACACCCCTAAGTATACTTATTGTAACAAACAGCCATTCTTACCACTCAATAATTTGTCCCAATGCTTACTGCAAGATTCGTGGCTCTTCATATAGGTATCGACAGATATCCACGGTAAATTCAGTGACGACAGAAACTCTTTTAAATTGTGAATGCTCACATTCTATAGAAACAGTTCCTGCAACAGCAAATCTATTTACGTCTACGTAGTTTTCTCCTCATTCGTCATTCTCAATCACAAATTTTTGGTTACATAGACGACAACGAAATGTAAAGAGGCCAATTTGCATTTCACTGACTATTTGCATTTCTTTGATACCACAACCTTCCTTTTGGACAGTTACTATACTCTTTGAGCTGCCAGTTGGTGTGGATTACGTGATGTGATGACGAAAGCTCTGCCTAGGCCAATGTTTGTTCCTTGTATAGAAGCCCTTGGCCTTCATTTAAGGCACTATGCATCAAGGCGATGTTGCTACACATAATACAGTAATACACAAAACACGATAGAACTCCCCAACAAGCTCCAACAAGTGAAGTAAAGTTTGAATTCACTGTTTATTCCATATTTATTCTGTGAAAAACAAAAAAAATGTTTATGGTTGGTCTCCTATTATGAAAACCTACAAAAGAAATTTGACAGTTTTGACAGTAAAAAAAAAAAAAGTGGATCCCAATTAACGGGTCGTACCTTACTGGTTGCGCATTATCAGCCCGGTCAAATAATGTACACCCAATAATGCGCGACCCATAATGCACAGCCAATAGCCCGTGACAAGTGGCTGCCGATTATTGGCTGTACATTATTTGCACGGACCGATAACGCACAACCAGTAATGCACACCCTGATATTGTACAGCCAATAATCGGCGACCATGTACTTGAATTATTGGCTGTGCATTATTGGCTGTGCTTTATCGATATGGACAATTTTAGAACAGAAGCGGAATGCGCACCCAGATAATGTACGCCCCGATAATCGGCGACCATGTACATGGATTATTGGCTGTACATTATTGGTCGTTCATTATCGGGTTGGGCTTTATCATGGCTGTGCATTATTGCCTCCCTTTTATTAGATTAAAAGTGATTCAGTGGGCTAGACGTATTTTCTATTTTCCTTGATACCTAACTTCATTTCGAATAAAGCATCATGAGTCCAAAATTAGCCGTGGTCACCGGTGCGAACAAGGGAATCGGTTTCGCTATTGTACGCGGCCTTTGCAAGAGATACGACGGTGTAGTTTATCTCACATCTCGAGATGCGAAGCGCGGTAAAGAAGCCGTGGTAGCACTTGGAAAAGAAGGCCTAACCGCCAACTACCATCAACTGGATATCACAGACAAAGCCAGCATTGAAGCTTTCCGCGACCACATAAAAGCAAACTATGAGGCAATCGACGTTCTGATTAACAATGCAGCTATTGCTTACAAAAACAATGCTACAGAACCAGCTTCTGTCCAAGCAGAGCAGACACTATTTGTAAACTACTTCTCTGTGCTCACAACTTGTGAAATTCTGTTCCCTATATTGAGAAATGGTGCTAGAGTGATCAATATATCGAGCTCTGCGGGTCATTTGACTAACATTCCTAGTGAAAGCCTCCGGAAGCAGTTCCTGAATCCCTACATGACGATTCCGGAGCTGTCTGAGCTAATGCAGCAGTATATAGAGGCAGCTAAGCAGGGGACACATGTACTGGAATGGGGAAACTCTTCATATGCGGTATCAAAAGTGGGCTTAACAGCGTTATCAAAGGTGCTTCAGAGATTGTACAGAGATAAAGGTAAGTAAATTGTTTCTCTTTATCAGTTAACATATCTGTTTTCTAAGATAATGTTATATGTTTTGTGTTATAAATTTTACCATCTCCCTCTTCAATTTAAAAGCTATGATCTTGACGGTGGAGTCCTTTCCATTTCTCCACGATCCGCCTTTTCTTTGACTTCCTGATATGACATGGTATTACAGAATATTGGTTAGGGTGTTAGGGTACTAAGACAAAACAAGTGTAATACTGCAGTTTGTTTGTGTGCACACTGATCATTTTAAAATTTTCCACACAGTATGATGATATTGTAGTTATTCTAAAAAAAAAATAAAAAAAAACCCCCAACACATTTGGGGGACTAGCTATCTTATCTCTGACAACTGGAACACAACAATGCTATTAACATTGCTGCTTGGTGGCAGATTTAGATAAGATGGTGATAGCTAGCAGCAGGCAGACATTTAAAATGCTGTACCACCAACCAAACCCAAGTATTTAAACATGTACCTCACTGGGGATCGAACCTGCGACCTCCGAATCGTAAATGCAATGTTGTTTATATTGAGCCATGGCCGCGGTCAAAAACTGGTAACTGGTATTCAATGTTATCTATTGTATAAATAGCCACTCATTGTCATTGTTACAACACACATTTTACACTCAATAGATTAAGCTTATCATCAATTTGGAACAATTATTATGAGAATTGTATTTTTAGTATTGTCACTATGACTATATTTTGCATTATCTGTTGCAATGACATGTGGTGAATGAGTGATTCTGTTCTATGCAATGCCAATTGTTAAAACATCGTCATCTCACAACTGTGATGGCACAGCCTCCTTTGACTAGGAGAGGCTATAGACCATAATTTACCATACAGGCCCAGTGCAGATCAGTAAATTTCAGTCAGATTAGTGGGCACCTGTAAATGTTTTTAAGCCACTCCTTTGTAGGCCACCGACTTGACTTAATGATTTCCTTCAATTAATAACAACCGGGACTGAGGTTAAGCATGGAAATACTTGTATCACTCAGCCAAGCATGGGCCCCACCAGTTATTGTTCAGTGGCGTGCTTAGGGTTTTAGAGTAGGGCAAGCCTGAGTAATATTTGATGAACGATTTGTGGTTTTTACACAGTTAATGAAAATTTAAATGTACTAATTTCGTTTTTGCATATGGACACTAAGTCGGACACATTTAAGGCATGCCACGGCTTTTTCGCCTCTTTGAAGGGTACACTACTGATATTGTTATTTTCGCTTAGTTGTATGTGCTGATACAACTGGACTACGATTGTTTCAACAAACCATTTTAAAACATAGTTATAATTAAAACTGTTTTTTAAATATTCCATTATTTTCTTTTTTAGACATCAAAATAAATGCAGTCCATCCCGGTTGGGTGGACACAGACATGTCATCTCATAAGGGCCCACTAACTATAGATGAAGGGGCTGTAGCACCACTATACCTAGCCTTGGATGCACCAGACTCAGTTCAAGGAGAGTATGTTTGGTATGATAAGAAGATTGTGAGTTGGGATGGAGTCAAAAGTGAAGAAGTATTGTAATGATTACATGGTAAAGGATATATTTTGGCTATGTTTAGTTATATGTAACTAAATTTTACAATTGTTTTCTGTTTTAATAAAGATTTATTTTAATACATGAATTTTAAAATAAATCAAGCCACTGAATAGCCACTATTCAGTGGCTTGCCTAGGATTTCAGAGAAGGGCAAGCCCGAGATGAAATTGCAGTTTTTATAGCTAGCAATTATTGGTACTACCCACTTCTAGGAACTGTGTGCCTCTCATGCTGTATAAAGAAGCCATCCTGATATCAGAATGATTGGTCAAACTTTTTTCATAATTGTCAAGATAATAACTAATTTGGTGTCGTTCACTAAGGGTGTAATTGGCTCGGTTGACGTGGGAGTGCCCGTGGATGTTATTTACACTGATTTTAGCAAGGCGTTTGACAGAGTCGATCATGGGATCTTGTTGTCTAAGCTATCTGGATTCGGGGTGTGTGGTTCATTGCATGATTGGTGTGCATCTTATCTGACCGAGAGGACCTCTATCGTTGTGGTCAATGGATTCGCATCGGATCCATTTCGTGCTGGTTCTGGCGTTCCCCAGGGATCGCATTTAGGTCCATTGCTGTTTAATATTTTCATCAATGACATAACCACGTGTTTCAATAATTCCCAAGTCTATCTTTTTGCGGACGACCTGAAGTTTTCAAGGCCCATTCTGACCAATCAGGACGCTCTGGGGTTACAAAGTGACTTAAACAATCTTGTCCAGTGGTGTGAGGATAATAAAATGTCCTTGAACGTGGAAAAATGTCACGTGATTCGCTTCACCAGGGGTAAGTCGTTATTAGATCACGCCTATAGACTCGGTGATGTGGAACTCCAAAGGGTTGAGCAGTTGCGGGATCTGGGAGTTACACTTGACACAAAATTACGATTTAACGTCCATATCGACGAAATCTGCACGAGAGGATTTAGAATGCTGGGTTTCATTTTGCGTAACTGTGGGGATTTTAAGGCGGTCGCCTGTAAAATGGCCATCTACAATGCTTTGGTCAGGAGCGGTCTGGAGTACTGTAGCGTCGTATGGAATCCTCATTACGACGTTTACATAAAGCGCATAGAACGGATTCAGAGAAGATTCCTTTGGCACCTAGCTTTCAGTTGTAACATCGCTGGAAGTGTTCACGGTTACGACTCTCGTTTGAGTCATTTTGGAATGAAGTCTCTTGCTAGTCGTAGGTTCTTACATGATCAAGTCTTTCTATATAAACTGGCAAATGGTATTTCAGACTGTCCCGAGCTTTTATCTGATTTAAGAATACAGGTGCCTGCCAGATTGCCCCGGACCAATCAGTATGTGCCATTTTGTACGTCCGCAGCGAGAACAAATCTCGGGCACTTTTCGCCAATCAACAGACTTGTCAGAGGCTACAACACACTCTTTGAAAAGACTGACGTGGACATGTTCTCTGACGGGTTGAGTGAGTTTAGGAAAGCGGTCTGTGAGTATAGGTCGGGACCCTCATCCTCAAATTGAGGGTTCGTTTCTCACTCAATACATTAACCATCGGTAAACACGCCCGCTCGGGACAGTACTGCCAACTGAGAGTTAATTATATTATGACTTGTACTCTGTTGTTGTTTCTTACTGTTTCTTGTTGTTCTTTTGTGTTGTTGTAATTCACGTAGTTTATGTTTAATTTTATTATTAAAAATTCAATTGTATCTAATGTACTCAGTTTCTGGAAGGTATTGATTTCCTTGACATTTATTTAATTTCTGAACATGTTTCATGTAATATTGTTTAATGTCTACCGCTACAAATATTTGCATGTCGTGGTTACTTATAATTAAGGTGGCGCATGCACTGTGTACAATTGCGTTTTTGCCACATTGGACTGGTATGTGTCAATCTTGTTAGTAATCCTAAACATAAATAAATAAATAAAAATAAAATAATTCCATAAATAGCAATAATTTAGGAAAGGTAGCAAATACCAGCAAAGAGATTGCTCTTTGATTTGAAAAAGGACACTAAGTCGGGCACATTTAGAGCATGCCCAGCCTTTTCGACTCTATGAAGGGTACGCTACTGCTGCTATACAGGGTGAAATTGAAATCATTCGACAAACTTTGAAGGATGAATCTACCCAATGATACTAAGAACTATATTAGGTGATACATACATTTTGGTCGAGTAGATATTCTACTTTTGTATGACACAGCCAATTAATTTTTTGGAATAGGAAAGTTGGTCCCATAGAAACAATTGTTCGTATTAGTGGTAGATTCATCCCCCAAAGTTTGCCGAATGGATTTGGATTTCACCCTGTATACATAATCTGTGCCTTATGTGGTCTGCATTGCACAATTATAGCTTCAACCAAGAGGTTACTAAGAAGGCATTACTAAGAATTAATGCCTACTTCATTGATTGCAGGAGATGTCCAAGTAAAAAATAATTTTATTTAACAATACATACTTATTTTATTGCTTATTTCTTCACACAGTTAAGGCACTTACAAATACATTTAAAGAATCATTGTTCATTAAAAAATAATACTAATACATACTTAATCTAAGTAATTCTTAGGAAATAATGGACGAATTTTAGTTTTCATATAACTGGCATATTAGCTGTCGTGACATTTTGAATTACAGTACAAAAAAAAAGTTTTGTGTTTTACACATAAAAATACAGACTTGTAACAAAAACGAGCAGACCAATCATTAATATAGGTATATGTTTTTTTTTACTGTAAGGAGAAATCCAATTGGTGTAGTGGACAGTAACCCTGTCAGCGAAACCAACGGTTGCGGGTTCAATCTCGCAAGGGGTAAATGTTTTGTGTGATGAACTTTAAAGTTTCTTGCACAGAGAAGAACCTTTTTGAGGCAAACCAAAGAGCCATCGACGTTGCCACAATTTTTGTGTGGGCACTTACGGCAATCATCTAGTCCCAAACTAAGCAAAGCTTGTTCTATGGATACCAGATTACGGATAAATATACATAGATATTTATATAAACGTCTATGACTCGGGAATAAATGTTCGTATTCATCACACAAACATTTACCCCTCGCGGGATTCGAACCAGCAACCGTTGGTTTCGCTGACAGGGTCCCTGTCCACTACACCAATCGGTCGTCATACCGATGAGGTTTTTTTACCTTTTTTTGACATCAAAAGCAAGTAAAAATTCTAGTACCCTATCTGATTTCTCAAAGTTCACTATCAGAAAACTAGAGGTAAAAAATTTATGAAAAATTATGTATATCTTCAAAATAATTCGAGAAAAAATAGGGTCCTGTTTGTATGGAAACCTTAGTCAGAATTTTGAACATGAGTTTTTAATACAATGATGACATCTCCTTGATTTTTATGAACAGATATTCTCTCTGATCCTGTAACACATTTCTTTAAACTAAATTTAAGTTAAAAATGCTCTTATTTAACGGAACTAATGCCGTTTGCATTTTTAGAAAACACTTCAGTGTCCGTACCATTATTAATTGTTAACTAGATTACTGGAAGGCTTGTGTACACCATTGCGGATCCCATTTCACAAAACTATCTGTGAAACAAAAAATGTAAGTACATAAGTTTCTTGCACAGAGAAGAACCTTTTTGAGGCAAACCGAAGAGCCATCGACGTTGCCACTTTTTGGGCCAAACTACTTTAGGTCATTACAATTTTTGCCACTGACATGAAAAGAAGAAGTATGTAAAAACCATGAATACTCGCAGCAATATAAAAAAAGCAACTAAAAAGACATCATCGAAACCCTACGAATCCCGCCAGTCGATTCTTCAGCCGCCGCGAACGTCGATGATGGTTTTGAAAAAAAAAAAAAGAAACTACCTATGGCAGTAACTTACAGTTCTCTAAAATAAAGACCCTCCTGGGACCAGTACAAATACATATAAGGAATATACTATATTGACTCGATACACGTCAGATTCATCAGTCATATTTTTCTGAACTCAGTCGTTGTCGAGCTATAGTCCAGAGTGCTTGCATGGAGAGCAGAAAGAAGAAATTGAGGGCGCGAATCACTTTTACTTATTAAAAAAAAAATGTTGCTCGTAACTGACGCGACAGTAGGCAAAACTGGTAATAAAATCGTAAACACATCGGCGCTGTTTCCGATTCGGACGTATGATCCGACTATCAGATCGGACGTGTATTGAATGTTCAAACAAAATAATGACTCCAACGCCTTCGATAGTCGGATCCGACTATCCGATGTAAAAAGCTGACGTACATTCGTAGCACATACCTCAGCGCTCGGCATGCAACAGATGCGGCACTACGTCATCAATACTGACGTCACCCACGAAGCCAACAAAGAACACATCCTCGATGAATGTCCCAGTGAAAGCTCGAAGAGTGGGCAGCTGCAGCAGCAGGGTGGCCAGCCTCGAGTCGTCAGCGGTGCAGAGGGCCTTGAGGGAGCGGAGTACGCGGGACTGGTAGTCTTGGAGCTTTGCGCTTAGGAAGTCTGGGACACCGTCTGTGGGAGAAGTTTCATTGTGATTTTTTGTACGGTTCCTTTACGTAGTAATTTGGAGTATGGTTGTGCAGCAGTAGCGAAGGGCCTACAGAAGGGAATCGCACAGACAGTCCATAAAGCTATAAACCATTAAACAATACAAATAACCCATCAAACGCTGCTTGTGTTCATGAATGTACCAAACAAAAACACTGATCATTCAATACACACTATTTCCTTTCTGCAACAGAATATTTAACTGTAATATGGGATAAACGAGGGAAGGCCTATATCCCTGCAGTGGGATGTTTATGATGGGTTAAAGATAAACATAGATAATAATATTAGCTCAATTTGCGTATTTATATGGAATATTTAATACTAGTAAAATTTATTTCGAATGAAAATGAGTCTTTATTTCAGTACATAATATAACAATTAATGAGGTATCGGGGGTCTCCTTTTAAGTATAAAATACCTGTGTTAGGAGGCACCGCTCTTCGATAACTAAATGTCAAATATTTGTCCAATTAAGCTGAAATAGATTAATATTAAGCTACTTATAAAAAGAGTACTTTTTATAAGCAATTACAGTCAAAGTATTATCATTTAACTTAGAGCTTCACGAACATTCTCTACTTTGATCGTCTCCATATATCCAATAGTAGATTATTTAAAAAAAAAACGGGTTCGGATTCCTAAAAATTATTCGACTATGGTTCCTTGAGGGTGTCCATAATCAAGTGTGGCGTCACCAGTTAACGGGAATTACACGAATTCAAACTTAATAAGAAAATTTAATATAAAAAAAAGAGCCACAAACCAGGTGAGAATAGACACAGCGCGCGCAGATGCGCATGCTCCCTCTCAGTCACACGCAGCTGCTCCATACCAGTGATGAACTGCTGCAAGCGAGACAGCATGCTGCTCACTTCGGCCACTCGTTCATCGGTGTAGTCGGACGTTGTTATCTGTAAAGAATTATGTAAGCTTTTAGTTTTCGTGGTGTACGGTTTACAAACGCACATTTTTTCCTTTAAATTATATTATTTATGTTTTATTTTTATTTTATTTTATTTACATATAATCAACAGCATTATTACAAATTCTTATTCAGAAAACTAATACCAAACTTATGCCAAAAAAAGATTCTTATTATGTTACTGACAACGGTTACGTTAACATTGAATGGGTAATGTCTTAATTAAATTACAATAAAATTCGTACTAATACATTATACGTATAAATATCAGTGAAAACAAACCAAAACCTCAGTAATATATGAGTCGTTACGTTTATATGTCTATGGAAGTGAAATAAGTCAAATGAAAATGTCAAAATTATAGATCTATAAATATGTACAAAATTTATTATGGTTTTAAATTGAATCACTTTTCGGACACGGTCGGGGGTGAGGCACCGACCTACTTAGCATTAGCATTGTATTTACTTGTAGCAATAAACCAGTTATACTTCAGCATATCAAGTTTTAATCGTCATCGTCATCAGCACAGCATTCATCATAGCAGTAAAGAGTGTACGGCAGCAGGAACCCATACACGTGGAATGCGTGCATTTGGAGGCTCCACTGAAAACCAGCGTTATAGTGAACGGCTACAACCCATGCTGAGTTGGAGACCTTTTTGACTCCACCTTGCGACACTGACAATTAGATTGCAAACACAATGTTTACTTTTTGTATGTGTCTCGACTGTGTAATACTTGTATCTGATTGTTTGTGTCATGACATGAGATTGGTTTGAATAAATTTTTCTTTCTCCTTTAAAAAAAAAATATAAATGAAATCTAGCTTAAAAGTAACCAGTTTGGTATCGTTTGCGGCATTTTGGAATACAGTGGTGCCATCTGCAATTAAAACTTTACGTATGTGTGCTAATTTTCTCAATTTGAAAGACCGTAAGTTATATTAAGTTTTTGATTAACACTCATCTTTACAACATAAGAAATACGGTTGATTTTAGCGTGTAACGAAAATCATTCTACCTATTCCGACTATGGTATCTAGTATCCATAGTACAGGCTTTGTCTAGTTTGGGACTAGATAATTGGTTCGTATGGAATATTTATTCTTATAAGTCAGTTCGCGTTTATTTTATAGGTAGAAAATAAACCAAGCGTTCTCATTATTCATTTAATGTGACGCACCTCTCCGTAAATATTCTTACCTCTGGTTGTGCCAAGTCCGCAGCTCGATCCAAGCAGTCGGTGCTGGCAGCTCTCTCACGGAGCACCGTTTGCAGATGGCTGACCATCAACGGCAGGAGAGTGGTCAGGGAGAGAGCCTGGCTGAACTTGGCCAGACCCAGCACGAACAGCTCGGGCCAGCATTTCTTGAGGAGTATCACTTGGATCTCGAATCTGGAAGAATTAAATTATTCGTTGATAAATACCTGCATGTTATTACCTCTGTATATGGAATAGTTATCGAGTATCAAATCGACTTCGACTATGTATGGTTCTATGTAAGATAGATAAATATCCTTGGATATACACACAGCGCCATCTAGTTCCACAGTAAGCAACTAGGCTTGTATGATTATGACGACCTGTTTGGTGTAGTGGTTAGAAACTCTGCTGCTATACCGAAAGGTCGCGGGTTCGAATCCCGCTAGGGGCATATGTTTGTATGATGAATACGGACATGTGTACCCGAGTTATGGATGTTTTTCATTTATATATGTATTTATTTACAAAAAAAAAAATGTACTTGTGTAGTGTATCAACCATCTGGTATCCACAACATAAGCCTAGTTGCTTAGTGTGGAACTGGATGGCGCTGTCTGTATATGTCCAAGGATATATTATAGATATCAGGCGGTTGATAAACTACACGATAGAGAGCTTTTCTGGATGAAAAATGGTTAGGTTAGGTTAGGAGGGGCGCGCGCCGGGGGGAGGGGCGGGGCGGGGCGGGGCGTGGCGGGGCGGGACGGGGCGGGGCGGTACTGACGGCAGGGAGGAGGCGGCGGGCACGGCGACCTGCCAGCGGGCGCAGGCGGCCAGCAGGCGCGCGCCGGGGGGAGGGGCGGGGCGGGGCGGGGCGTGGCGGGGCGGGGCGGTACTGACGGCAGGGAGGAGGCGGCGGGCACGGCGGCCTGCCAGCGGGCGCAGGCGGCCAGCAGGCGCGCGCCAGGGGGAGGGGCGGGGCGGGGCGGGGCGTGGCGGGGCGGGGCGGTACTGACGGCAGGGAGGAGGCGGCGGGCACGGCGGCCTGCCAGCGGGCGCAGGCGGCCAGCAGGCGCGCGCCGGGGGGAGGGGCGGGGCGGGGCGGGGCGTGGCGGGGCGGGGCGGTACTGACGGCAGGGAGGAGGCGGCGGGCACGGCGGCCTGCCAGCGGGCGCAGGCGGCCAGCAGGCGCGCGCCGGGGGGAGGGGCGGGGCGGGGCGGGGCGGGGCGGTACTGACGGCAGGGAGGAGGCGGCGGGCACGGCGGCCTGCCAGCGGGCGCAGGCGGCCAGCAGGCGCGCGCCGGGGGGAGGGGCGGGGCGGGGCGGGGCGGGGCGGTACTGACGGCAGGGAGGAGGCGGCGGGCACGGCGGCCTGCCAGCGGGCGCAGGCGGCCAGCAGGCGCGCGCCGGGGGGAGGGGCGGGGCGGGGCGGGGCGTGGCGGGGCGGGGCGGTACTGACGGCAGGGAGGAGGCGGCGGGCACGGCGGCCTGCCAGCGGGCGCAGGCGGCCAGCAGGCGCGCGCCGGGGGGAGGGGCGGGGCGGGGCGGGGCGGGGCGGTACTGACGGCAGGGAGGAGGCGGCGGGCACGGCGGCCTGCCAGCGGGCGCAGGCGGCCAGCAGGCGCGCGCCGGGGGGAGGGGCGGGGCGGGGCGGGGCGGGGCGGTACTGACGGCAGGGAGGAGGCGGCGGGCACGGCGGCCTGCCAGCGGGCGCAGGCGGCCAGCAGGCGCGCGCCGGGGGGAGGGGCGGGGCGGGGCGGGGCGGGGCGGTACTGACGGCAGGGAGGAGGCGGCGGGCACGGCGGCCTGCCAGCGGGCGCAGGCGGCCAGCAGGCGCGCGCCGGGGGGAGGGGCGGGGCGGGGCGGTACTGACGGCAGGGAGGAGGCGGCGGGCACGGCGGCCTGCCAGCGGGCGCAGGCGGCCAGCAGGCGCGCGCCGGGGGGAGGGGCGGGGCGGGGCGGGGCGGGGCGGTACTGACGGCAGGGAGGAGGCGGCGGGCACGGCGGCCTGCCAGCGGGCGCAGGCGGCCAGCAGGCGCGCGCCGGGGGGAGGGGCGGGGCGGGGCGGGGCGGGGCGGTACTGACGGCAGGGAGGAGGCGGCGGGCACGGCGGCCTGCCAGCGGGCGCAGGCGGCCAGCAGGCGCGCGCCGGGGGGAGGGGCGGGGCGGGGCGGGGCGGGGCGGTACTGACGGCAGGGAGGAGGCGGCGGGCACGGCGGCCTGCCAGCGGGCGCAGGCGGCCAGCAGGCGCGCGCCGGGGGGAGGGGCGGGGCGGGGCGGGGCGGGGCGGTACTGACGGCAGGGAGGAGGCGGCGGGCACGGCGGCCTGCCAGCGGGCGCAGGCGGCCAGCAGGCGCGCGCCGGGGGGAGGGGCGGGGCGGGGCGTGGCGGGGCGGGGCGGTACTGACGGCAGGGAGGAGGCGGCGGGCACGGCGGCCTGCCAGCGGGCGCAGGCGGCCAGCAGGCGCGCGCCGGGGGGAGGGGCGGGGCGGGGCGTGGCGGGGCGGGGCGGTACTGACGGCAGGGAGGAGGCGGCGGGCACGGCGGCCTGCCAGCGGGCGCAGGCGGCCAGCAGGCGCGCGCCGGCCTCGCAGGCGGCGTGCAGGCGCAGGTGCGGGGGCGCGGGGGCGGGCAGCGCCAGCGGCAGGCTCAGCGACGCCGCCGTGCTCAGGATGCACTCTCCGTCGCCTGCGCGTACAACGGGGAACGACTTTTGAGGGGCGGTTCGTTTTCCAAAATCGAAAAACTACAAATCAATACGTGATCGTAGGCAGGCAGATTCTGCAGTGGCCTCTAAAATTTAAATTTGAATTTAGAGATCTCTAAACCGATTGCCTATTCTACGTCACATCTTTAAAATTTTAACGTTTCTAAAATTTGAAGTTTACTCTAAATCAATACAATTTAGGTTTTAGAGATCAAAACCTATCCCAGAGAGCCATCTAAGAAATTTAGCCGCCATCTAAAATCATCAGGTTTAAAATACTCCAGTTTTATTGGGCTATCAACAGCCCAAAAAGGGTAAACTTTATATAAAAGTGTTTTGTAGGGGTACAAAAAGCTTTCATAACATGTTTTATTTTGAATTTAAGGCCGCAGTGAAAAATAATACCTAACCAAAAAAAAAAAAAAATTTTTAAGGTAAAACTTAATTCTAGTAACTATTAAATATCAATGGTATCAAACAAATTATTATATTATAATATGAAACAAGTTAGTTATCGAACGCGAAGAATTATTTTGATAAAAGAGATCTTTTTTATAATTACGTTACCATTTTCTGAAAACCCGTTCTGAAGTAAATATATGTGATAATAAATAAAAGAGATCTGTTCTTAACTATGGCAATACAGTACATCAATTCAATTTTGGGGTCCGTAAACCATCTCCAAATTTAGCGATAGGTGTATAGCATATTTTAGGAAATGCATTTAAAATTAGAGATTTTCAGATTTAGGTTAGTTTAGCGACTGAGCGAATCACACCAACTAAACTAAATCCAGTTTTGGAGTGGTGCCGTCGCATCGTACTGTTCCAGGGAGAAAGAGATAGTTCTACTTTAAAACTGGATTTAGTTTAGTTGGTGTACATCCGAATCGACACCATTGTCTACAAGAAGATAATGCTTACTACTAACACAATTTTTTTGTATGCCAAAATTTAAATTAAAATTTTAAAATATTTCGTACACTTACACCAATCATCTAGTCCCAAACTAAGCAAAGCTTGTGCTATGGATACTAGATAACGGATAAACATACATAAATATTTATATAAACATCCATGACGCGGGAATGAATGTTCGTATTCATCATACAAACATTTACCCCTCGCGGGATTCGGACCCGCAACCGTTGGTTTCGCTGACAGGGTCACTATCCACTACAGCAATCGGTCGTCAAAATGGTAGATAACAGAGTTATTTATAACATATTATTCAACACTATCTATTACCTACTATATAAAAATTATAGCTTACCTTCAGTTTGCTGCGTATCGGCGGCCGCGTGTAAACCGCTCATCGGCACCTCTGGCGGAGTGGCGCCGTAAGCAGACTGTAGATATTCATTTATTGCACCTACATACAAATAAGTTCACATTAAAAATACATACATAAAGGTACGCCTGTATACCGTATAGGTAGGCAGCAGTGACGGATTAAAACTAGTTGATGCCCTAAGCAATCCACGCCTGTGGGCCCCCCTATCCGTATGTCAACTAGAATCGGTCTTTAATGCCAGGCGGGGGGCCCGCGGGGAAGGGGTGGTTTGTGATTGGCTGATCGCAATACCGGTGCTTTCGAATTGCCGAATGCACTAGACTAGCGGGCAGCGAGTGGGCGCAAGCGGGAGAGCGGGGTGACTCTAGGTCGGCTCTTATTTAACTTAAAACGCGCGAATTTTCAAATTAGTCCTATAAACTTTTTTTGGTGTGGCTTTTGGTGACGTGAGAGTGAGACGTGATGCCCTAAGGACGGATTTTTTTGTGCTTCTTCTGGTGCCCCCCCAGACGTGATGCCCTAGGCAATTGCTTAATTTGATTAAGGGTTAATCCGTCACTGGTAGGCAGAGACCACAGACGTCTACTTGATCCTGACACACCTCTTTTGCTCCATTCCCTCCCATAAGAGATTTCATAGATGCTCGTCGGTTTAGGGTACTCATGACTTGACTTTAAGACGTCCCCGATTTGATCACGGTACATTCGCCGTGGCCTTCCCCTACCAACACTACCATCCACATTCGCATTGTACGCACACTCTTTCGTTAGTCTTCTTTCATTCATAAAATTCCATCCACATCACCTGGATGAGTGGAAGTCTACCACTGTACGTTTCTCAAGAAACTACCTACCACGTACGACCACCCTGTGGGACGGACTTCCTGCAGCGGTATTCCCGAACGAGTACGACATTGGAACCTTCAAGAAACGAGCCTACACCTTCCTCGAAGGCCGGCAACGCATCTGTGACCCTTTTGGTGTTGTGCCCCCTTGTGACCCGCATGCTCGTTTGCCGCCCTCTCATATAAAAAAAAAAAAAAAAATCATCCACTCCACATGTCAAAACCATCTAAGCATACTCTTTTCAATCTTTGTCACTACGTCTGCTTTCACATTGCTTAACTAAAATACTTAATCATGTTTAACTATTAAATCTAACCGTGAATGCAAAAAGACATCCGCATTTTTGGGCCAGTGTTTTGTCACCTAATAAAAGGTACACCTAAAAAAAGCCGGTACTAAAGACTATCAACTTGGCTATTCAAAAGAATTTTTGGAACCTTAGTATAGTTATAAGAAATATTTGAAAATATCGCTCTCAGAAAACATTTTGGCTCACAAACTATACAAAAACTAAATTCTTTCCAAAAAAAAAAAAAATAGACAAGTGACAACTGACAACTGAAATTTTTGACTGTGAGGTTATAATTTAAGTAGGGATAACCATGGACGTAACAATCAAACTGTTACGTCCATGGGGATAACAGCAACAGCGAGCGAGCGACGGACGACTCTGAAAAGAAAAAAACAATTTTTCTTTGGCCTAGCATCTTGTTTCCATGCGTGCGAATGCATGTGGTTAATGTTGCCAGTATATAATTTCAAAGTTCCCCAAACCATATTTCAAACCTCTTTTGTTCTTTTCTAAAGTCCTTTAAAAATATATGTGTTAGGTTTTTAGCACGTCTGATACTAAGAGTTCAAGACTATATTTATTAATTGAAGTGACAACAAACTGGCCCAAAGATGTATGGATCTGTGCTGTTGTCCTTTCGTGTCGGTTCTATTAACCATTGAACACTTCCATGGAGACAATCCAGGCTGCAACATCAAGCAAGTCAGTATCAGTCAGTAAGTTTCTAACCGCCTCCGTGGCTTAATGTTAACAACATTGGGTTTACGAGTCGGAGGTCGCGGGTTCGATTCCCAGCGGGGTACATGTTTAAGTACTCGGTTTGGTTGGTGGTAGGGCATTTTAAATGTCCGCCTGGCTAGCTACCACCATCTTATCTAAATCTGCCGCCAAGCAGCAATGTTGTGTTCCGGTTGTCAGAGATAAGATAGCCAGTTCCCCAAATGTGTTGGGTTTTCCGGGTCAGTACGCTTCCACCTTCGATCTCATCTTCACTTCACATCAGGTGTGATTGAGGTCAAGTACCAACCCATTGTGCATAAACAAAATAACTGACATAGCCCCGCAGATTAGCAAGTTGAATTGTCAGTGAACATGGCACATAGCTCGAAGAGCTGATGGCTGGTGGGGCATGAAAGTTCTTGAGTGGAGACCACTCACCGGCCAGCGCAGCGAAGGATGTCCACTCACAAGGTGGACATACGACCTGATAAAGGTCGCGGGAAATAGGTGGATGCAGGCCGCTTCCAACCGATCGTCCTGGAATTCTATGGGGGAGGCCTTTGTTCATCAGTGGAGGCTCCATATGTACAAAATTTTCCCTTTTTTTTTATGCCCGACGGGTTCGTACTTAACCTCAATCACAACTGATGTTAAGTGAAGATGAGGTCGAAGATGGAAGCGTACTGACCCGGAAACCCCAACACATTTGGGGGACTGGCTATCTTATCTCTGACAACCGGAACACAATAATGCTATTAACATTGCTGCTTGGCGGCGGATTTAGATAAGATGGTGGTAGCTAGCCAGGCGGACATTTTAAAATGCCCCACCACCAACCAAACCGAGTACTTAAACATGTACCCTGCTGGGGATTGAACCCGCGACCTCCGAAACGTAAACCCAATGTTGTTTACATTGAGCCACGGAGGCGGTTAAAATATTCCCTTCAATAAATTTAAAAATATGTCTTTGCTCACCAAATTGCCCCATCTTGAAGAGATTCTTTGCGAGCTGAGTCTGCAGCATGAGCTGCTGGCGGCGCGCGCCTTCGATGTCCCCGGGTGCGCCGGGTGTCAGGTAAGGCGACACTGACAATATTTAGTACATTTATTACCAGTGCTAAGTAATGATGGAGGAATACAAGAAATATTGTATTGTATTGTATTTATTCATCAACAATGTCATTGTGTTCGAAATTATATAACATAAAAAAGTAAAATCAAATTATAAAATATGGAATAACTTATCAATAACTAGGATTAATTTATAAAATTATGGAATAAATTATAAAACATAGTCTAATTGCATCAGTACAAAAAACATAAAATCTAATTATAAGCACCACATTAATCATATTAAATATAATATACTTGACACAATTGACGTTAATGGGTATTGTTGATTCTGTAATGTGAAGGCACATTTAGATATACAGGGTGAATTTGATTTCGTGTAATTCCTACTAACTAGTAACGCCACATTAATTAATCAATCTCAATATAAGTCTTGAGGCTGTATCACTCGAGATGCGTCTTAAGAAGTTGACGCTTTCTCAAGCTCTGTGCTAATTACAATAAAAAGGTCTACTCAGCTGAGATCACTTCTCAAGTATTCGCCTCAGCGGCGAATGAATGATAGTCTTGAGTTTCGTTTATTAATACGTGAAACTCGGCGCACGTCTCAAGTGAGTACACCTTGAGTATGCACGTGCGTTTCAGGTCTCAAGTAAGGTTTATTAATCAACACGTTTACTTGAGACCGGTCACAAAATTATTCTCAATCTTGAGAACGGTTTATTAATACGGGCCTTAATTACGAACAACTTTCCCCAAGGACCAATAGTCGAATTCGATCAAAAAATTTTCGATTACCCGTAAACCATTCTGAAACTACCTTTAAATATGGAAGTCCAATAATTTTCGACTGGTGACTCCCCTCCTGAGTGCGAACAACTTTTCACTAGAAACCATAGCCGAATTCAGCCGAAAATTGTTGGCTTTCCATACTAAACATGTTTCAGAACGGTTTACTTTATATGGGTAATCGAACATTTTTTAATCGAATTCGACTATGGTTGCTTGCGGAAATTTGTTCGTAATTAGTAGTGGAGTCATCAGTAAACAGGAATTACACTAATTAAATTTCACCCTGTATTTGACACAATTGAAGTTAAACACTGGTGTCGATTCGATTTGGATGTACACCAACTAAACTAAAATCAGTTTTAAAGTAGTACTGTCTATTTCTCCTTGGAGCAGTACGACGCGACGGCACCACTATTTTAATTGTACTTTATATCAATTTATTTGGGTATTTTAATTTGTATTGTACTTTTACTTTTGTATATGGTTTTTTTTTTATGCCTGCAATAAACGTTTATTATATTATTATTACCACTCCAAAACTGACCTTAGATTACGTAACTTCATCGGTATCGTTATCGATTACGTTATCCAATGAGAAACCGTCAAATTGCCGAGCGGGGCGATGGGCCAACCAATCAGATGTGAGAACGTAACCGATAACGATGATATTATGTAATATAACCCCTGGTTTTGGGCTTTTTGGCGGGGTCTCGGCGAGTGAAATTGCAATTTTCTTTATAATTCTTATAATTTGTGCATTCTTTTTTATTTTATTTATTTATTCTGACTTTTGAAGCTTAATAATGGCAGGATATTGTGCAGCAAAAGTTAGTGATGGTGTACAAGTGAAGGGAAGTGTAAATTAAAGTGTGTAACGGAGCTTTCGGGTTCCCCCAAGAAGCCGCCAAAATCTTGATCGTGACTAGACTGTATACGCCAAGTATACGACGAATTACTTGTTTTGACTGAGACTGACTTATAAACTGAAGAAATAAGAGAAATAAGACATGGCTGTATGGGCTTGATCCCTTTGCCTTCTCCGAGAGGAGAGAATAAAAAAAAAATAACCCCTGGTTTTAGTTTAGTTGGCGTACATCCGAATCGACACCAATATGGGTGTTCTCTCTAATCTTCTTCTTAAAATATGTCAAATATGTCAAGGTAGCATCTCACCCGGATTCCCCTTGTTGAAGGCAACTGCAGCGGCGAGGGCGAAGTTAATAGCAGGCGCGGGAGATACCGCACCAAAGCCATCGGTCGGTTCCTCCTTCGGGTTGATCTGGAAAAGCGATAGTTTACGTCTCCTAAATGCTGGAACAACGACGACTGCTCCGCTGAACACCCTAAGTGTGCCCCTGGTGGTAGAACGGGTAAATTTTGTATGATCTGTAGTGCTCCTTCGGTGGTTTGGTGGAGCACATCTTATGTCATTATATTATGGTTCCACTTTACCCCTACAAAGGATGGAACACATGATGGCCATTTTATTTGCACTCGACTCTGAAGAGTACTTCAAATAAGTTAAAGTATTTCTACAATAAAATCTACTTAGAACTACAAAAAATACAAATAAAGTTTTCGTAAGAATAACAAATTAAAGACATTAATTTATAAGTAGAAAAATAATTTAACTTTGAAGGAAGAAAGTTTTGTTTGTTTCAATAAAATACTTAACATTATAGATTTAAAACAAATATTTAAAGTATTTAATTTTAGTTGTCCCTCCAATGTGTTCATAACTTAAAACGAGCACGACAGGTAACTCACAAATTTCCCTTCTGAACCACTGAAGGGGCACAACGGAGCATTCGAATTTATCCGTCGTACCCCTGGGGGCACAGTCTGGGAGTTTAGCGGAGCAGTCGTCGGAACAACATTCAATCTAATTCACGAAACAGTATTTTTACCCGACTACCCAAGGAAGGAGGGTAATATTTTTCGAGTGTATGTATGTAGATTTCTAAATGAGGAATTATAAAACAAGAGAATAAAAAAAAACTTTGCGACTGATGATGACATACTGTTTTAATAACTTGAGCGGTATGTATTTGAGTAAGCGAATAATTAACTTAACTAACGACGAATATTGATTAATAATAAAATCCAGAACGAGCTTACAAAAAGTGGGATGTGATTAATCCATTTCAGATATTAAAATTTTATTTCAGTGATTACATTACTAAGTGAGCGACTACAAAGAGGGCAACTAAAGCATAACTGCATCCCGACATGGTTAGGTTAGGTTCGAAGGGTATGGCGCAAGCGAGCCGGACGAGAGCGAGCGAAGCGAGCACGGGAGTTCTTGGCACCCCGGCATGGATAGGTTAGGTTCGTGTTAGGTTGACATGTAAGAATTACATTTGCCAAATATTGAAAAAAATACAGGACGTAACGTTGATACTCAAACAAATATGAGGTCGCTCCAATATTATGAAGCTTCTCATTTTGTTTTTTTAAGTAACTCAAATTAATGTTTGCAAGTTGCTGTTCTGTTGATTTCTCGTCACTCGCTGTCAGTCGCTCACTTAGTAATACTATAACCTAAATTAATTAATTTTGAAACTTCAAAATGTAATTTACAGTCACTCGTTTTATTGCTACCCTTTCATCCTGTAGCCTAAACCGCTTAACCGATTTCGAAGTGCATAGTGACGTTAGATTTGCCGTGATCCCCCTGGAGTGTCATAGATACATTTCCAAATCCAACATGGAGCCCTCAAAATACAAAATATGCATTTTTTGGTTTTTAAACCCATATTATTATTATTTAATAATTGATCGAGTAAAGTTCCATTCAGTGGCATGCCCTCCATACAGGCAGAAAGGCAGTGCCTACCCTAGCAAATTGTCAGCTTTCCTCGAAATGCATTGTCAAGACAGCTGATTGATATGAACAAAAAATATTCTAAAATATACCCAGATCTGTCCAAACGATGACAGCTGGTACCGTCAAGTACTGAAACGATGGTTTTTTGAGTTTTCGAATCATTACAGTACTGACCTAATTTTTTGACCGACGAAATTTTTTGTAAAAACAAAAAATAAATACAATTTTTTTTGGTTTTACCTACATAATGTTTTCTAGATACATTATCGATACTAAATTATTCCACAAGTTTTTCCATTAATTCTTTGAAATCCATTAAACATTTTGGGCCCGGTCAAGTAAATGACCTCCATTCAGGAAGGAGCAGCAATGGACATCGCTGACATTATTCGTTCATTCATGATCTACATTTAATTCATTCACGATCTGCACCTCATTCATTCATTACCTGTGCCTGCCCAGCCAATCCCAGCAGCTTGGAGTAGGCAGCTTGCCGCTCATGGACACCCTCGCGCGGCTCGCCCTTCACCTTGTCTACTATCGGCTTCCGCTCATGCTGGACCGCTGTCGATACAGAGCAAGAATTACTGCTCATCATGTTATCATAAAGAGTCTTCCCGTGTGCGTATACGCGGACTTGGGAGGAAGCACCAGCTCATCTCGTGAAAAGTACAACACGTGTCACTAAAGCAACAATAGCAAAGATTAGCATCACTTTCTGTGGCTTCCCACTGCTGCGTATGCTGCCAGCCACTTGTTGAAGATTACATATTTCTTGGGAGCTCCACACTAACGATTAGCAAAAGTCTTACGCGTCGTCATTGCTGGGGCACAGCCTCCTCTCACTGCATCATCAAGAGGGTACAGTGCACCTCGAAAGACATTTAGAGTGTTTTCAAGCTAGCGAAGTTGGTGGCCTACAGCAGTGAGCATGTCACCAACTGGACATAACTTTCAATTGAAAACAATCAGGATCTGTTTTCAATCATTCATATGAAAATGCTAACGTGCTTAACTTCCCTATCGAAAATCAATAACGAAAACAACTGCGCCATGACTCTTTTAATAGTGCTGCTACTCATCACTGAGGCAGTGGCGATTTCTTTTCTTTAAGTTGATGGTGCTGGTGCTGGTGCAAATCAAAAATATTATGGATAAAATAATTATAAATAAATATTTCGGACACTTACACCAATCATATTGTTCCAAACTAAGCAAAGCTTGTACTATGGGTACTAGATAATGGATAAACATGCATAAATAGTTCTATAAACATTCATGACCCGGGAATAAATTAAGGGTTAAAGGGTGCATTTGTAATGGAAGCTGGCAATGTCGCATTTTGGCGTGAAATTTTCAATTAATACACTTAAAATTGATCACATAATAGTCTACCCTTAAGAGCACAGCATCTTGTCTTATTTATTATAATAACATGGTACAAGTTATAATAAAAACACCCCCCTCAGATACTCACAGTCGCTCCTCATGCCGCAAGCGAGGCACTTCTGCAGTCGACAGTACTGACAGCGGTTGCGGTGGTGTTTCGTCACCTCACAGTTCATACTGCCACGGCACTGGTAGCCCAGCTTCTTGCGTATTGACCGCTTGAAGAAACCCTTGCAGCCTGAGGACAAATTATATTGACCATTGGCCATTTAAAGAAAAACTAGAACATAGACAAAATATATAAATTAAATGGTTTGTTGAAACGTAATAGCTAGGTAAATGTGAACCACGCACATCACATGCATTTTTTGTGTTTGTTTTAGCAATATAAGTTCTATGTAAAATAGTGAAAATTCTAAAATTTATAATTTAAGTCTTCAATATTTTGTATTTATTGCCTTTGCCTCGTATAGGCAGGTTTTTGCGGGAATTTTGTAATATATTTACCACCCAAAAATCAATGCAAATAAAGTGATTTTATTTAATATATCTGTCATCTACCAGAGATAAGGTCACAAGGAATGCTTTTTTATGTGCAACATTTAAGTGGAGGCCATGTGTCACCTATAAGGTGAGTAGTGGGTACCAATCAATATACTACTCAATAGTAGTCCAATGCAAAATGTTTACTTTTTTTCATCAAAGGATAATTTTTATGCAACTACAAACAGTTTGGCAATTATCATACGAGGAATACAGTTAAATTTTGTAAGGAATATACCTACTCTGATCATAAAAATTAAGTCTACAACTAGCCACATGGAACTACTGGGAATAATGGGCGCAGAACTAGTGAGTTGCAGTAGTTCCATGTGGAACTAGCTATAGTTGAAGTAATATTTTATACAGGAAAAACAGGACAAACTCACCTTCACAACTGATAGCACCATAGTGTCTCCCGGAGGCACGGTCCCCGCATACAATGCATAGCTCCAGCCCCCCCACTTCACCACCACTGAACTTCATCTCCATCTGGTCCTGTCCATCCATCACCACTCCCTATTATAAAAATAATGGATGTAATTTGGTACATAGATGATGAAATCCTGCATTAACATATAAGGTACTTCCTTGAATTTCATGTACGTAAGAAAGAATGTGCAGTATGAAACATAGTGAAATACATAATGTATATACGAGATATAAAATAAATTTGCTGTTCATATCAGTCACTTACAGAAAGTCACTGAATCATACAAGGGACAATGTATACACTTTTATAATAAGGTTCCAGTAGACATTCAAACTTTAAGTTGAAATAAATTTAAAACCACTAATAAATGGAGATTATGTACCACATTATGAAATTTCTGTATCTGAATAAGAATGCATGGACATAAATTGCTCGGCAATATACAGTGCATTATTTTCTTTGTCGTTTCACCATCATCTTTACTGCTCGACAAAGGCCACCAAAAACATGTCAAAACATAATTTAAAAATATTTATTTATAAAGATCAACCCGAGTTTCATGCTCGTTCTTCTCTAGGGAAAGTGCGTTCGTGAATGAGCGATAAATGTGTTATGACATTTACAAATGTTATTTTAAGGTTACGAAATAAAAACTTGTTTGAGTTTCAAGTAATTTCTGCATGAATTTCACACTATGCTTAGAAACTGGTATCCATCCGTCATCAGTAATTCTTCACAATCTCCTAATTTGTAAGCCAAAAACAGTTATATGATGTGTAATACATGCTGGTGACATGTAGTAAAGATGCTTGTGATCTATACAAGCAGCTTTGCTACATGTCACCAGCATGTATTGGTATATCATAATCAAAATCAAAATCAAAATCAAAAATATTTTATTCAATGTAGGATACAAAAATATCACTTATTGAAAGTCAACATGTTATTATTTTTTTTTAAACTACATCGCTTCGCAAGGTGTTATGGTTAGGGAGAAGAAGCGACAAGAAACTCCGCAACAATATCCGCATCCGCATATATATCACATCATCACATATACATTCATTCTCTATAATTGTATCTTAAAGAATGCTGCCTAATACTTCTGAGTTTCCTTACTCTTTTCAACATTCAGATTATGAGCTTTGCGTCGTAAAAAGCGTCCTATCGAGGAGAACTACAAGATGCTCTTGGATTAAAAAAACAAACAAAAATCAAGTCCAAAACGCCTTTCACTTTTGAGGGCATGGCATTTCAACTAAAGGTACTATTCACGAATGCTCCGATGTGGGTGTAAAACTTCCATTTCACAAGTGCATGGTAAAGGTGATTATGTTTACTGGAGTGAAAAATTAATGCATGAACTCATCAAGGAAATTACACGTACAGTTACTGCAATTAATTATGCTTACCTGTAGTACGAGAGAACCGACGTACGATTTTGTATTTCAACGCACGTCTTATCACAATTTAGCAGTCACATTTAGTCTAAGTTTAATACCGAAAGAAAAGTCAAATTGTGTTGGTGAAATTGCATTGAAAAACTCGTAAAAACGCCATGCAGTACAATACAATACAATATGAATGATTTTTTTTTTTTTCGTTTCATTCTCTCCTCTAGGAGAAGGCAAAGGGATCTAGCCCATAACAGCCATGTCTTATTTCTCTTAATTCTTCAGTTTGTAAGTCAGTCTCAGTCAAAACAAGTAATTCGTCGTATACAGAGTCTAGTCACGGTCAAGTTATTCTTCAGTAAAGTGGCAGAATGCTTTACAAAAGATTTTGGCGGCTTCTTGAGGGAACCCGATAGCTCCGTTACGCACTTTAATTTACACTTCCCTTCACTTGTACACCATCACTAACGTTTGCTGCACAATATTCTGCCATTATTAAGCTTCAAAAGTTAGAATGCACAAATTATAAGCATTATAATGAAAAATGCTACTTCACTCGCCGAGTTCCCGCCAAAAAGCCACAATATGAATGAATAAAAAAAATCTTTTTATACAGAGTCTAGTCACGGTCAAGTCATTCTTCAGTAAAGTGGCAGAATGCTTTACAAAAGATTTCTTGTGGGCGGCTTCTTGTGGGAACCCGAAAGCTCCGTTACGCACTTTAATTTACACTTCCCTTCACTTGTACACCATTACTAACGTTTGCTGCACAATATTCTGCCATTATTAAGCTTCAAAAGTTAGAATGCACAAATTATAAGATTTATAAAGAAAAATGCTACTTCACTCGCCGAGTTCCCGCCAAAAAGCCGACTAGATCGAATATCACGAACGAATGTATGAATTGGTGGAATGACATAGAGAACAAGATAAACTTTTTTAGCTAAAATCTCGACCTAAACACAATTTGGTTTGGTAGAGAAAACAAAATTAAATGGCAACATTTCTTTGAAACGTCAAATAAATGTGGAAATTGACATTGACAATTTAGACATGTCCTGTGAGTTGAATTACCGCATGTTACTTTTTGTTGATTTTCCGAGTTATTTGGTTGAAAATAATTCCGTTTCAGTATTTTGTTTACTCTACAATAATGGCTAGTACAGAAATTGAAGAAATAATTGATCAATTCAACACACTGACACATAAACGTGTAAAATTCTTAACTGTGCAAGAAGACGCAAAAGAAGATATCAAACAGTTAGTTAAATCACTGTATGACTACACGAAGTCGCAAGAAAAGGGTGAGAAGAAGGAGAAGAAAGACGCCTTGTCCGAGTTAATAGTCGAAGGCTTCGATGAGGAGCAAATTTGGCAACAAATTGAGCTTCAAAATGCTGAAAGCGTGGACCATCTTGTCTGGGAAGTAGCGAATGGTATGTCTGTTAAAAGTACCCTTGAATTCCCTATTGAAGTGCCCCAGGAACAGGATGTTGAGTCAGAAGAAGAAATTTCAGAATCGGAACACGATAACACACTTTCTGATTATGAGAAAGGAAGTGAGGAACTTTCTGCGAAAAAGAAAAAAAGTGAGAGATTTTCTTCTAAAGTTCAGGTTAAAACCTCTGTTGTTGACGACAAGTTCTTCAAACTGCAGGAAATGGAGAACTTTTTGCTTAAAGAGGAAAAGATGGATAGGAAAAAAGCAGATTCTGACAGCGATGATGAATCTATTGATATGTTTGAAGAAGTTGAGGACGAGGAATCAGGTGGTGAGGAAGGCGGTAAAGATATGATGTACAATGACTTCTTCTCTGGTCAGGATGATGATCAGGAACTCCATGAACAAGAGGACTATGAAGACGCACAAGTGTCCAGTGGAGAAAGTGAAGATGATGAAATGGTTGACGAGCCAGAGGTTAAAAAGACAGATAAGAGAGTTAAATTTGCTGATATGCCATCAGACGAAGACACAGAGGCAGATGACAGTGACATTAGTGAAAAAGCTACAAATGTAAACGGAAATCCTAATAAAGAAGAAAACAAATCAGAATTTGAACTACGACAACAAAGATTACAACAACACATAACTAGATTAGAAGAGAAGACTTTGAAAGATGCCCCATGGCAACTGAAAGGAGAAATTGATGCTACAAAACGCCCACAAAACTCCTTACTACAAGAAGTTGTTGATTTTGATTTAACAACTAGACCCCCTCCAGTTATCACTGAGCAAACAACCATCACCTTAGAAGACCTTATCAAGCAAAGAGTCAAAGATAAAGCTTGGGATGATGTTCAAAAGAAGGAGAAACCTGTGGACGATCAACTGCAGTTTCGTAAACCAGAAGTACTGGATCATTCTAAAAGTAAACTCAGCTTGGCTCAAGTTTATGAGGCTGAATATTTGAAGCAAAAGCAAGCTTTAACTGGAGATAAAGAAGAAGAGAAAGAACCAGAGAGTCATACTCAAATACGTGAAGCCATGTCTAAATTATTTACAAAGCTTGATGCATTGTGCCATTACCACTATACTCCAAAACCTGCTCAAGCTGAAGTTAAAATTATTAGCAACACACCAGCCATTTCTATGGAAGAAGTTGCTCCTGTTGCTACAAGTGATGCCGCATTATTAGCTCCAGAGGAAGTAAAGAGGAAACGTAAAGGGGATTTGATGAGTAAAGAGGAACGAACTCAGGCAGATAAGAATAGAGAAAGAAAGAAAAAGAAGAAATTGCAACGGGAAAAAGGAAAGGTTGTAAAAGTAACGGAGCATAGAAATACAAAGAAAGCTGTAGAAGCCAGTGACAAGTCACTGAAGACCTCTAAGGCTTTCTTCCAACAGTTGAATGATGATGCAAGTAGTTTAATTAGATCTAATAAGAATAAACGTAATGTTAAGAATAAGGGACAATAAAAACTTGTTATATGTTTTCAATCAATTATTCTATTTAAAACAAATTATTTTATACAACACCTCAACTACCTCTGTGGTAGTAGGGCATGGGTACGATGACCTGTTTTGTGTAGTGGTATACTACAAGGTATTCCTGACTGCTGTACTACAAGGTCATGGGTTCGATTCCCTGCTAGTGGCATGTTTGTATGATGAATATGGACATGTGTAACCCAGTTATGAATGTTCTCATAATTATGTACCTATATATTTATAAAAAATATATTTGTGTAGTATATCAACCATCAGCTACATGTTACAAGCCTCGTTGCTTATTGTGGAACTAGATGGCGCTGTATGTCCAAGAATATTTGTTTAATTAACATAAAAAATTTTCATTGTGTTTTGATTTAAAAAATCATTATTATTATTTCCAGTAGGGTACAATGTTTAGTAGTAGTAGGGTTAGTTTTGTTTTTAAGCACAACGGGTTGGTACTTGACCTCTATCACACCTGATGTTAAGTGAAGATGAGGTCGAAGGTGGAAGCGTACTGACCCGGAAACCCCAACACATTTGGGAGACTGGCTATCTTATCTCTGACAACCGGAACACAACAATGCTATTAACGTTGCTGCATGGCGGGAGATTTAGATAAAATGGTAGTAGCTAGCTAGGCGGACATTTAAAATGCCCTACCACCAACCAAACCGAGTACTTAAACATGTACCCCGCTGGGGATCGAACCCGCGACCTCCAAATCGTAAACACAGTTTACATTGAGCCACGTTGGCGGTGGCTGCACCTGGCTGAATGTATGATACCAAATCATCTTATACATTAGGGAAACTGCCCAACGTGTTCTCGTCCAAAATACCTCAATGCTTGAAGACGAAAGTCTTTAATTAGAGTTACCAGTGATGACTCGTAGCCCTGAAACGTGGTGTCTCACTATGGGCCTCATAAGAAAGCTCAAAGTCACGTAACGAGAATGGAGAGGGCGATGCTCGGCGTTTCACTACGTGATCGAATCAGGAATGAGGAGATTTTTATTTATTTATTTATTTTTCGGGAAACTGACAGTCGTTACATTATAATGTTTTTTTTTTCAAATTTTGATTTAGGGACTTTTATACAAAGGGTATACGCTAGTCCCATCATACCTCTTACTGACTTAATCTATTTAAATCTAATTCTAGCGAGACACCGATGACTTCACAAGGGCAAATAGACTCTGGGCAGCATTAGATTTTGGATGAGTTAGGATCCCCCCGTCTAGTCTATTTAGCGTCTGTTCCATCATCAGTGTCTTTCGTTGGTGCTCGTTCCGGACATATTCCCCCAATATATGGTGCACATCGTCTACAATACCACACACCTCACAGTTAGGAGAGCTGGTCTTTTTCATGAGATAGCCAAACTTATTTAGTGGCATGTGTCCAGACCTAAGCTAAAACAATATAATTTCTATTCACAATGCAATCATGATCGGCAAACATTATAATATAAAGTAGAACAAAATAGTCATTGCATAGACAAAAATAGTCCCCACAGATAGTCACATACAAAAACACAGCAAAATAATATTTTGGACACACTAGGTAACTACACCAATAATTTATCTTATGTGGAATTTTTTGTCTGATTTGCTTTTTTTATATGCTACGCGGCATGAGCGATTTCTACTCTATTTCCACTCGGTTTCCACTCCATTTCCCCTCTATTTATATTCTGTTTCTATTCGATTTCTAACCTATATTAACCCCATTTCGGCTTTGTACACCCCTTCCGACTGACGAATGAAGCTTTATAAAGGCAAAAAAAAGTAGTTTAGAGTATCATGTCGCACAAACAGACACGCGGATATAGCTAATTCGTTATATTACTATTTATCTAAATACCTGTGCCTACAACTACCACTGTGTTCTATATTTGTATATCATATCTATGATATACAAATATAGAACACAGTGGTAGTTGTAGGCACAGGGTGCACGTATTAACATTTGAATCCTAAAACTAAAAAGTAACGGGCACGTTATGTAACTCCTAGGCGGGACGCTGTAACTGCAATAGTCGAAAACAACGAGGTACGAAAAGGTTATCTCTGAGTAGTCGGAATGCAAATCAGCTGTGTTATCATATAAAATTATCACTTGAAAACGTCACTATTAATATTACATTTATATTTATTGCTCATTTACAAAGCTGACTCCCCAGAGAAGAACGAGCAAGAAACTAGGGTTGCTCTTTAAACAGGTTAGGGGCTACAATTTGTGTTTTGATAATTATATGAATAATAAGACAGCTATGTCCATGCTTGCTTATCATTCAAATAGTCAGTGAATTTATAATAGCCTTTTGCTAATAATTTCTGTTTTATGATTGCTTTAAATTTATTTAAAGGCAAATTTTGAATGTCTACTGGAACCTTATTATAAAAGGGTATACATTGCCATTTGAAGGATTTACTAACTTTGTGAAGTCGGCTAACATAAACAGATAACTGGTTCTTATTCCTTGTATTAACATTGTGCCTATCACTATTTTTATCGAATAGGGTTATATTTTTTTTGCATATAACAAATTCTCACAAATGTCTTGAGATGCTATTGTTAACATATTAATGTCCTTAAACTTATCTCTAAGAGGCACTCTAGGGCCTAATTTATAAATGGCACGAATAGCACGCATCGGTATATTAAGGTTCGCATGCCTTCTACGTACGATGGATGTTGTTGAATAATGTAGGCCTCTGTTAATCAGTCAAGTTTTATAATTTGATTCTGGTATTTTGTGCATCAATAATTGTGTTAACTTTAAACTCTTACACGTAGACATTTACATCCCAGTAGTTTATATTCGAGGGAATGCACACAATAAATCACAGCTATATGGGAATTTGATCTGGAAATAATAGGTCTTTACCTATGAAATTGCCGTTCTGCAGTACTGGCCATTTCAAATCAAAATAATTTTAGTTTGGCTAAGAATTCTAATTTCAAATTAATTTTATTTTAAAAACATGGAATTCTTTTTCCAAAAGTAGTCGTTTGTTTATTGATTAATGTTTCATTGTCATCGCATTTCAACCTTTTTCGTCATCATGGATACGTTAAAAATTCGAGTAATTATGGAATATGAGTACTGTCGTGACAGCAACGCGGCACAAGCGGCACGCAACATCAACGACGTTTACGGAGTTAACACTACAAACCAACGCACCACCTGTTATTGGTTTGCTCGCTTCCGTTCTGGGAATTTCGACCTGAAAAATGAACCTCGCGGTCGTCCGAAGACTTTGGTCGACAATGACGAATTAAAGGCGATTGTGGCAGCTGATGATACACAATCTACGGCTGAATTAGCAGCAGCTTTCGACGTTAGCGTCAAAACAATATTGGTCCATTTGCGTCAAATTGGCAAGGTAAAAAAGCTTGACAAATGGGTGCCCCACGAACTCAATGATCGCCAGCGCGAAGTACGCGTCGAGACGTGTCTTGCACTGCTCAACAGACACACAAATGAAGGAATTTTGAACCGCATTGTTACCTGCGATGAAAAATGGATTCTGTTTGATAACCGCAAGCGCTCAGCAAGTTGGTTGGATCCTTGTTCAGCACCTAAACAATGCCCTAAACGAAAACTTACCCCTAGAAAAGTGATGGTCACTGTTTGGTGGTCTAGCGCCGGTGTGATTCATCAAAGCTTCTTACCAAACGGGATGAGCATTACTGCAGATGTGTACTGTGAAGAACTGAACACAATGATGGAGAAGCTGGCGCATCTCCAACCAGCATTGATCAATCGCTCCTCTCTGCTGCTCCTGCACGACAACTCGCGTCCTCATACTGCACAGCAGACGGTCTCCAAGTTGCAAAAACTGGGGTTAGAAGCTCTCCGTCATCCGCCCTACTCACCAGACCTTGCGCCTACAGACTACTACTTTTTCCAGAATTTGGATAACTTCTTGGCAGGAAAAAAATTCAATACCCGAGAGTACAAAATGCCTTTGCAGAATTTGTTGCCTCCCGTCCAGCTGATTTCTTTAAGAAGGGCATCAATAAACTGCCACTGCGTTGGCAAAGATGCATTGATTGCATGGGTGATTGATTACTTCGATTAATACAAATAAAAAATACATAAAAAAAATTCGTTTAAAATTTTTCATACAAAATGGCAATTTCATAGGTAAAGACCTAATAAATATCAATTTTTTTATAGTAATGTTTACTTTAGTAACTTATTAGTAATCTGTGGTAATGTTTTGTAAAATGTATATTTTCCTTTTCTATAAAAGTGTATTGCATTTTTCTTCAATTTAAGAGCTACGCTCTTGTCGGTGGAGTCCTTTCCACAGTTCTTTACATTCCGCCTTTTCTTTGACTTCCTGATATGACACGGCATTTACGTTTTCATAAAGGGTTCTGTATTCACACAGCATGAACATTTGTGGAAACGTAAATAACAAGATAGATGCCATTGCAATAATTGCAAGTCTTTGCACTGTATACACTGTGTACAGGTTATAAGTAATGTATAGGCAACTGTATCATAACTGTATCATGTACTGATATTTTTCCTGAATTGAATAAATAATAATAAATAATAAAGAATAAATAACAAGTAACAAGAAGTAGCAAGTAGCAAGGAGCAAGCAGAAAGTAGCAAGTAGCAAGTATCAAGTATGAAGTAACAAGTAATAAATAATAAATATCTTTGCACATACACACAGCGCCATCTAGATCCACACTAAGCAACTAGGCTTGTATTATGGATACAGATGGTTGATAAATTACACATTATTGGTTGATGGTTGATGGTTGATGGAGAATAAATGATATAAATGAAAAAATAACATAGGCGCCTAATTGATTTGACTCTATCAGACGACAATTTTTTCTAAGATACGTGATTCAGTTTCTTTGGCTGTATCTACAACCACAGCGTTTAGTTCCTCTATATTTTCGTACCTCCGCTGTCCCCTGATTCGTCTCGCGCCATAACGCCGCGTTTTTCCCGCGCTAATTACTGCCAGTGTGCTCTAACGGCGGGAGTTTTGCGACGCCAACGCAGTTTGTGGGATTTCATTCCCTCTGCCTCCCGACGATAGTGCGGACAGCTAGAGTCAGCGACCTAGCGATATGTTCCCTGGGGCACAATTGTAGAACTATAGCTGACTTCTCCTGCCGCAACTACCATGTTTCCTTATTCTATGCAATTCATTGTTAAAGACGTACATATCCGTTTACTAATTCACTTAAAATGAGCGGCATTTGAATGCAAAGAAGAGAATATATTAGCTCTAGTGTTAATAGAATTGTTGTATCTACATATTTGAGATAAGATAGCCTATAACTTGCGGATTGCTGGTTGAGAATATATCCATTTTCGGCTTCATTATCTTCATTTACATAAAAAGGGTTCTGTATTCACGTAGTATGTACTTTTGTGGTAACTTAAATAACAATGCCATAACAACGCGTAACCTATAAACATCTGTATATAAATGATTGCGCCTGTCAGAAAATTAGGTGCAAAGGCTTAACGCGCCTTTTGCATAATTAAATTATTTTCGTAAAAAAATGTCTAGCGTAAGTAGACGTAGATAATAAATATTTTAAAATACATGGCTATTTGGACTGGAGTGGAGTGAACTGGAGTGAAACGGAGTGATTTCACTCCACTTAAAGTGAAGTGGAGTGAAGCAGAGAGAAGCAGAGTGAAGCTGAGTGAAGCAGAGTGAAGTAGAGTGTAGCAGAGTGAAGCAGAGTGAATCAGAGTGAAGCTGAATGAAGCTGAGTGAAACAGAGTGAAGCTGAATGAAGCTGAGTGAAACAGAGTGAAGCAGAGTGAAGTAGACTAGAATTTACACATAGTAGTTTTTGAAAACTATTTTTGGGACTTGTTTATATTCTGTGGCGCTATGTACAGTTTTTTGGGATATAAATAAATTATCTCAACTAATATTATAAATGTGAAAGTTTATGTGTGTGTGTGTGTGTGTCTGTATGTATGTATGTTTGTTACCTCTTCACGCCTATACGGCTGGATGGATTTAGATGAAATTTGGTGCGTAGACAGATTAGGAACTTGAGTTAATATGTATAGGCGAATTTTTTTGCAGAACCGATTTTGATGAAATCTTCCACGCGGACGAAGTCGCGGACGGAAAGCTAGTATTGAATAACTCTTAAACTACACAGTGGCACAGTTTTTTTTTGCTTTGGGCACTATTTGGCACTAATTCAGCACAGTTTTTTGAAATTGTCAAAAAATGAATTCTGCTGTGTGTATTCTGAGTACACGCACGTAAAACTCGGACCCATTTTACTTCCATAGGGCAATTTGTTACCTTATCAGTAACAAAACCGCTGCAGAACGCAGAGGTTGTGCTGCGTTTTTAATCCCGCACCAGGCAGTCGGTCACAAATTTATAATTTGTACAATTACCCGCGCCTGGAGACATTGGCGCATGTAGAGTTAGGTGAAGTGTAGAATTGTTTTTTTTTTATGCACCAGGGATTGGTACTTGACCGCAATCACACCTGATGTTAAGTGAAGATGAGGTCGAAGGTGGAAGCGTACTGACCCGGAAACCCCAACACATTTGAGGGACTGGCTATCTTATCTCTGACAACCGGAACACAACAATGCTATTAACATTGCTGCTTGGCGGCAGATTTAGATAAGATGGTGGGAGCTAGCCAGGCGGACATTTAAAATGCCATACCACCAACCAAACCGAGTACTTAACATGTACCCCGCTGGGGATCGAACCCGCGACCTCCGACCTCGTAAACCCAATGTTGTTTACATTGAGCCACGGAGGCGGTGGCTGCACCTGGCTGAATGTATGATACCAAATCATCTCATACATTAGGGAAACTGCCCAACGTCTTCTCGTCCAAAATACCTCAATGCTTGAAGGCGAAAGTCTTTAATCAATCTGAACCCGCGACCTCCGAATCGTAAAGCCAATGTTGTTTACATTGATCCATGGAGGCGTTTGTACAATTTTATTATCTACATTTACACTCGTGGCGTAGTCGCACTCGCTATTCGTTGTTGATTAGAGAAGGTAACTACTAAACTAGGTAGGTACTACAGCTTAGAGCGATTCGAGTGAGAAAGAGTCGCGCGCGACATAGTCTCTGTCTATTGCAGCTGATTCGCTGTCGCTTGACAGCTGTCAACTTGACCACCAATCGGCTTTGACAGATGTAGGCTATGTCGCACGCGACTCTATGTCACTCGAGTCGCGCTAAGTTGTAGTAGCCCTGCTGGTGTGGTTAATTTAGTGTTTCCGTGGTGTGGATGGCACTTAAAATAGTCGGTCCCGATTATTTGAATTAAAGGTACTCGTTAAGACAAGACAAGGCGGCTTAAATATTTTATATTTAAAGAAATTAATATTTTAACATTTTCGTCACAATATATGTATATATGAAAATCTTGTATATGTTAAGAGAAATATATATTCATTCGAGAAACATTGTGACCAACATAATGTCAATACAAGGAGCAAAAATCAATTATAATAGCTGTACCTTTTAGTAGCCTTAGTAAAGTTAGTAAGTCATTCAGAGGTCAATGTGTCCGCTTCTACAACAAGGTTCCCATGGATATACGGAATCTTCCGCTTAATAAATTTAAACTTATTATAAAACAAAAATTATGTAAAAAGGGATATTACAAAATTTCAGACTATATTAATGAAAGTAATCCATGGGATTAAACGGCTCCTCTACACGATATATAAAATTGTTGTAACCTTTATTGATTGTAAATGATTTATTGAAAAGAGACAAACCCTCTGAGGTTCTCGCTAGCTCTTCTCAGTAGTGGTCGCGTTCCGAGCTAGTGGTAGTTTTAAAAACAAATGACGTTCATAAGTGCATATTGTATTGCCTACATGAATAAATGATTTTCATTTCATTTTCATTTCATAAAAACGCTGACTGTCAGGTGGCCACTTAGTTTGATACAAATCCGCATTGGGCTCACGTGGTAGATTATGGCTTATGCATGCCCTCTCTCAATGAGAGGTGGCTGTGTTCCAACCGTGGGTTCGTGTAAGGCGATGATGAATCAGACAGATGATGAATCTGTCGGATTCATCATCATTTGATCATCAAACAAAAGTGGTCCCATAACATGAAATGGTAGGTCAAATTTTTTAATTAAAAAGGAAGTATCTAAAGAAAATATTTGTATCTTACCTACTGCGCAGTTACCGTAGTAACGTAAAGATAAAAAAGAGCAGTTTTCTAGTTCAAATAATAATGATCTCCGAGCCTTTCTTAACTTATTATGTGATAGATAGCTAAATCGTTTATTTGTATCTTCAGTCACACACATACCATAAGTTCCAAAGCAATTTATTGGATAAACATATTTTATAACAATCCATAAAAGTAACATCAGGATACACTAGAGTATGTGTGTGCTACACTCGTACAAATGTGACAGGTTTCAGCGTATGAACGTCGATATTTGTAGAACTTTTTAGTGTTCTTACTTTTATTTCAGTATATACTTAATACTGAAAAATTACTCATTTTATTGTTTTCATGAAATATCACAATATTAGACTATGGATCCATTAAAGAAATCATGCTGTATACATCTGAGTCCTCCTGCATTTGTTGTGGGAAGTATCAAAGTTATCTTTGGAAGGTTCTAGCACTACAGTAGCAAGACAGACGCGATAAACGTTTATGTCGCGGTAGATACATGCGGTCAAATGCGTATCCAGTTGACCATAAAAAAAAAGATAATATTAGTCCTGCTTATTCGTTTGGACAAAACATACAACTATCCCACTCACACTCCTACGTCGTGCGAGACAAACGATGTCATGCTACGCAAGCGGGTGATATGGAGAGTAGTTACTCGTATCAACATTTTCCACCATGTGAGTTAATTGCTTGTTAACGATAAAAACTTTACTTAACTATCTATGAAAAATATGTATAAATTATAGACTTATGATTGAAGATTTTCCGGATTTTTCGCCCCCATAAACGGCAAATGTGCATTGAGGCAGCTCTATGCGTTCTTATATCTAAGTACTAGGGCAGCATCGGTGGGTAGAGGAGCTAGCAGACAAATAAATTCAGCGGCGCGATAAGCGACGTATAAATCAGCTTGAGAGCAAGAGAACGCACCCGCAAGCTTGCGACGAAAAAAGGGACGATGCGCTGTGCTAAGTTCATTTTCAGGCTTCATATGCTTTATGTGCGCCTGGTAAATCTTTGTTGAATAACATTTAAATGTATATTCAAGTTAGAACCGCTATTGAAATTATGTAACTTTCGGCGCGGCAAGTTCTTGGATGGGTGACCAGTAATGCACGTTATAGTTTTCAATTTGAAGTCAAGGAGAAGAAGGTGCCTACCAGCTTGAATACACTGTCAAAAACTAATTCAGCAGTCCACGCTGTGTGATGGAGTGTTACCCATACATCGTGGAAGGCTAGGAGGCCCCTGCAGTGTGAATGTAAGGGGCAGTCCATAAATAGTTCGCTGTGAGGCGTAGAGACTCACCAACTGTAACGCTTAATGAAAAAACTTTCTACCTATGATAAATTTCTCATTGTAGGTAAGCATTCTGTATTTTTGCTAAATAATTTTATTTTTTAATTTTATGTACTTCTGGGAAACAAACAGCTAATACTGATACAATATGTTTGTAACAAAAATACAACACATAAGCCAAAACAGTTTCCACTAATTAGTGATGATATATATCATGGCACACTTGCACACAACAGGTTGCTTTGCATAACAAAATTATTTATGAAAAAGTTACAAATATGGTTATATTATATCTACATATATATCTGATTAACAATTAATATGAGCCCCTTTCTTTTTAGACAAATCAAATTTTGAATAAGAATACAATTCAGTGCCTGCGAGTCAGGCAACTCTTCACAATATTTCTTTTGAAAAACCATTTTTTTTTTCAAAGAATATGTCAACATTATTGAAATATTAATTAAAATGGCTACATGCACGAACAAGGAATCTATTTTTGGTATAGTTACGTTCACCAGTTAGAAAACCAAATGTTTTCCGCGTGCGAGAATTAAAAAAAATATATATATTTATATTTTTTTTTTTTTTTTTTTTATTAAAAACTGGATTCGCGTTTGGCCACAATCTCACCTGATGGAAAGTGACGATGTAGCCGAAGATGTATCACGCGCACCCGCGCACGCGCGCGCGTAACCGACGCGGGCAGTGAGTTCCATACCTTAGCAGTCCGCATTATAAATGACGAAGCAAAGAGCTTAGTGCGGATGTTCGGTATGTTGACAACATATGGATGGAAACCCCCCCCGCGCCTGGTTGTCCGAAGATGGAAAGGGGACGGTGGAATAAGATCATGCAATTCCATCGCACACTCCCCGAAATGTATCCTGTAAAACACTGAAAGGCAAGCGACCCTACGGCGGTGTTCAAGGCTTTGCAATTTGCCGGTGACCGTTGAGTCATCGCCTTTATATCACTATCAACTATATTTTACGGTAAAAATTCTAACATGGCGCCCGCAAAATACACAATGTCGGATTATTTGGTTTTTATACTTTTATTATTATTTACCTGACTGTCCCAGGGAGGAGGGTAATGTTTTTCGGGTGTATATAGATGCATAGATATCTAGATTTCTATGTTACGTCCGCGTTCCGGTAGCCTATCCAGCTGGACCGATTTTGAAGTGCACAGTGTTATTAGATAGTTGTTCTTGTCCTTGTTGTGTTCCCAGAGTGTCATACAATATATTTTGTGGTAAAAAAATTAGCACACCTTCTTAATCTTTATACAAAGATTAAGACTATCTTAAAAAAAAATATCTTTTAAAAAAAATACGTTTTTTAATACTTATATCAATCAATCAATCAATCAAATACTCTTTATTGCACAATTAACAAAAGCTACATGTAGAATACAGCGTACATCATTAATCGCACAAAAAGGCGGCCTTATCGCTAACAGGCAAGCCTTAGGGTAAAGATACAAGCTTTTATTTTTTATTGATTTATTTAAAGATACTTATATTTTTATTGGGTCTTGTACTTTAAGATTCCTTGTGTCCACAAGACATAGTTTTGCTTTATAGGCAACCTAATATGTAAAGAAGTGTAGGTGTATAACACCCAAAACTAAGGCGAAGATGGGACAGGCGAAAGAAAATTGCAATTTGCCCGCAGAGACATTAAAATGCAGTGGAAAATTTGTGAATATTGGATTGGAATTTATATTACGTGCGACCTCGCGGTTAGGTTAGCTATGGACTGGTTTGGAAGCGTCTAGATGTGCCAGATAAATATCCTCCATCTTTGAAGACAGCCAGTATAAATAAAAAATTTGAAAAACTCCCCAAAACATTGATGGAACAAATTATTATATCGTCCAGGTAGATCAAATCAAATCAAATCAAAAAATATTTATTTCGTAGTAAAAATTATTTTATCTTATTATTAAAGTTTTTGACATTATTGCTCATTCACAAAGCTGATTCCCCAGAGAAGAACGAGCAAGAAACTCAAGGGTTTAAATAAGTTTGGGTTACAATTATATATTATATTGTATAATTAGACTGAAATTCGCGTAGCGGTCTATGTCCTAGCTTGCTTATCATGCAGATAGTCAGAAATTTATTCATTTAAAATTAACTATAAAAAATATCTCTTAAATTTACAAAAGCGGACCTCATGATGCAAGTTTGTGTTATACATGGTGGAAAAGAATAAGTGTCCCATCGCTTCATGGAGTTGTTAGGTTGTTGAGAAACTATCTACTCTTATAACAACACATTTATATAGGATGTCGGTTTCTGTCACTAGTATTATTATTTTTATTTTATAATGTGATTGAGAATTATTTATTGTTTATTTAATATTTTATAATATTTTACTTATGTATGTTCTGTATGTATTATGCAAATTGTAGCATAAATAAATAAATTTGTCCAAACATGACGGTGCTGCGCGTGGTTGCGTTGTCTGGCTCAAGGAGTCCAAAGAAGACCAGCGTCGTTGTATCTAACTGGTACCTCGGTATATGCTGAATGCCTTTTCGGTGCCACATATAGTATATATATATGTATATTTTGCTAGAATTTAAGATTATTGTTTAGTTTACGATATGTGACACCGAATAAATACTTTTTCTTTCTTTCTTTCTTTCAAATTTTATAACAGCCTTTGATAAATTATGTCTGATTTATGATGGTTTTGAATTTATTTAAAGTTAAATTTTGAATGTCCACTGGAAACTTATTATAAAAGCGTATACATTGCCCCTTAAATGACTTAGTGACTTTGTGTAAACGGCTGACATGAACAGCAATTTTTATATCTGATATTAACATTATTTATATCACTATTTTTCTTAAACGATTCTAGTTTTATTCTTACATACATGAAGTTATCGTAAACATATTGCGATGCTAATGTTAATATATAAATTTCTTTAAATTTAATCCTAAGAGACACTCTGGGGCCCAGTTTGTAAATCGCGCGACTAGACCAAAATATAGTGTTAAAAGCTATATAAGTATGTATGTATGTATTTTCACGCAGCTCTCAATGAAATCATTATATAGATAGATAAAGCGTTTATTTGCATGTTACAGAAACACATTTTTTTTTATATGAGAGGGCGGCAAACGAGCATACGGGTCACAATACAATACAATACAATACAATACAAATACACTTTATTGTACAACAGAAAAGAAAATACAGTTTCAGAAAAGTGGTAAGAATAGAATGTACAATTTGGCGACCTTATCACTAAAAGCGATCTCTTCCAGCCAACCTTTGGGTGTAAGGACAGTACATTTGAAATAGGTGGGTTGTGCGGTATTAAATAGGGATGCAGATACAAACTACGTGGATAAATTTCATATATTTACATACACATACATACATAGATCAATAGACAAATATACCTACTTAAACATAACATTAACATTAACAGGGTCACCTGATGGAAAGCAATCACCGCCGCCCATGGACACCCGCAACACCAAAAGGGTCACAGATGCGTTGCCGGCCTTTCATACAAAAAAAATTCGACATACAAAAATATTCGACGCAACAATCATTCTGCTTGGTGTTATACTTACGAAATGTAGCTTTATTTCAAAGTAATAAAAATAAAAACAAAAATTAAGTACAACTGTTACAACATATAATAGAGTTGTCATTCGTTGGGTCTTCGTACAGTTCTCGAGGCGTAAGCTCAGCTTTGCATTTGTGTGAGTGACGTCAAGCTGCTAGCGGTACAAGAGGTGAAGTGCGGCATGTGCGCGGCAGGGAAGCGACGCGCAGCGGACACGCCGCGCCTCAGGCCGCGTTTAAACAATGCGCGGGACGCGCTGCGCCACAAGCCGTATCTCTATCTGTGTGCACTCACACAAATGCAAAGCTGATCTTACGCCTCGAGAACTGTAACTGCTAACATGCCTACGGTCCTTGAGCCGCCTGGCATATTCCGCAGCGACTGAAGACGTACCCTGAAGTCATGGGATACATTTTAATGGTAAAAAATCCAACATGGCGCCCGCAAAATACAAAATATGCTGTCGGGTTTTTTGGTTTCTAAATACTTATTGTTGTTATTATTAAATTCTTTATTGCACACAAAAATAAAATAACTTAAATAGTTATTTAGCTAACAATTTACTACTTATCGTTTTTGTATCGTGTCATGGCGTTCATAATAAATTATTCTTGAGATAGACTGGACACACACACATACACACAACGCCATGAAACACATAGGTAACACCTGTCATAAGGACCTCCGCCTCCGTGGCTCAATATAAACAACATTGGGTTTACGATTCGGAGGTCGTGGGTTCGATCCCCAGCGGAGTATATATTTAAGTACTCGGTTTGGTTGGTGGTAGGGCATTTTAAATGTCCGCCTGGCTAGCTACCACCATCTTATCTAAATCTGCCGCCAAGCAGCAATGTTAATAGCATTGTTGTGTTCCGGTTGTCAGAGATAAGATAGCCAGTCCCCCAAATGTGTTGGGGTTTCCGGGTCAGTACGCTTCCACCTTCGACCTCATCTTCACTTCACAGGTGTGATTGATGTCAAGTACGAACCCGTACTGCAAAAAAAAGGACTAAGACAGAGGACCGTTGCCTTTTATAACGATGTTTTTAGCTCTATGGCTTGCGAGATTATCTTTTGATGTAGGCATGCACAAAGTAGCACTTTTGGAAGAAAAGGTTGCATGCTTAGTAGCATGGGTGGGTAAGCTATCCCGTCCTTAAGAGCCACGGTATCTACTGTAAACGTTACATACCTATTAAAATTGGATCTTACTGAAGCTTTTTAATATTGCCGTGCTAATTAGTTATCCTTTTGACAAATAATTATTAGAAATAAGTAATTCTTTAAAACGAAAAACTTCTTGGGTTGGTACTTGACCTCAATCACACCTGATGGTAACTGAAGATGAAGCCGAAGGTGGAAGCGTACTGACCCGAAACCCCAAGACATTTGGGGGACTGGCTATCTTATCTCTGACAACCGGAACACAACAATGCTATTAACATTGCTGCTTGGCGGCAGATTTAAATAAGATGGTGGTAGCTAGCCAGGCGGACATTTAAAATGCCCTGCCACCAACAAAACCGAGAACTTAAACATGTACCCCGCTGGGGATCGAACCCGCGACCTCCGAATCGTAAACTGAATGTTGTTTACAGGCGGTTGTATAATACATGTAAATAAATATGTATATAAATCATGTGTGTGTATCAATGTGTGATGATTACATTTTTTTAAAAACTTATTCGCATAATATAAAATCGCATAATAAAAAAATTTGAACAGAGCTCTTTTCATGTGCTTCCCATTATCAATCAATCAAATACGCTTTATTGTTTAAATAAGGAAGGTACATTTAAATATCTTATAGAAATTACAAATTAGGCGGCATTATCGCTAACATTATTATCATTTCTTAGATTCGCTGAAACTTTTATAGAGCGGTTTCTTTTAAAAATTAACGCTGCCTATATTTAACTTAATGTTATCCGATAATACACACAAAGTTTAGCTAAATTTGGAATTGCCGTTCCCAAAAAAAAATCAAAAATGTATGTATGGAGAAAACAGTCTTAATGAAATTCTTCATACAAGACGCCAATTTCATAGGTAAGGACATACGGATCTACAAGAGCCATTCTTTTTTTTTCTTTGCGAAAAGGATGAGACTTACTTTCAGTACAGGATATTCTATCCCGTAGGAATATTATTTTATACTAGCTTTCCGCCCGCGGGTTCGCCTGCGTGGAATAACTTTATTCGCGGAAATTTGTTTATCCCGCGGGAACTACCTACTCACTTTATAAGCACAAAAAGTACCTATCCTATTTACATAGGATACTATATCAGGATATATTCTACATAAGTATACCAAATTTTATCCAATTCCATTGATCCGTTTCGCCGTGATTAAACAAGAAACAAACATCAAAACTTTCGCATTTACAATATTAGTTATACAGGGTGTAATCGTTAAGTGTGCACAGGCGATTATTCCGTAACTATTATAGATATCAAAAAACTTTAAACTGATATCGAAAGTACTTTACCTAATGAGTAAAATGACATTAATAACTTTTTAAAAATAAAACGAGAAATATCCAAAAAAATCATATTAAACACTCCCATACATTTTATTTCTTAGTAAGTACAAAATTTTGTACCTATTCCAAGCAGATGTTCGAAGTGACGTCGCGCAATAAATTGGCGGGAACGAGAATCCGCGATAAAGAATTTGAATTTAGAACGAACACCAAATAGTATCTTTTTTTTTTGTTTTTATTTAGTATGTTGCTTTTCAGCCAGTTCAAATCAATGCGATATTGAAACAAGGTTTATTATTAATTTGAAGTGGTAAGATAATTAACCTACACGTGTATCTACTTGAAATTCATCACTATCATAATACATAATTATATGGTACAATGAGTTGATACTATTTCACTTAAAATAAGGAAACTAAAATCTCTACTATCTCATGCTAAATGTATGGGAGTGTTTAATGTAATTTTATTGGATATTTCTCGTTTTATTTAAAAAAAGTTATTAATGTCATTTTACTCATTAGGTAAAGTATTTTCGATATCACTTTAAATTCTTTTGATATCTATAATAGTTACGGAATAATCACCTGTGCACACTTAACGATTACACCCTGTATACATGGTTCTTTTGAAAATGTACTCAGACTCCAAGATGGTTTTTTACCCCTACATCATAAAACGAGTAAATCATTTGAGTTTATGCGCGTTTCAGAAGAACCATACAGAAATAAACGAATAAGACTTAATCGAGAAACATAAAACATATAATTACCAAATGACAAATTGTAACCCAAAATCTGTTTAAAAGAGCAACCCTAGAGTTCGCTCGTTCTTCTCTGGCGAGTCAGCTTTGTGAATGAGCAGTTTTAAATGTAATACTTATTAATAGTGACATTGGGTAAATAAAATATTTTGATTTGATTTGAAATATGTCCTTGACCTTTGGTGAAATGTGTGCGTATGAGTTAGTATGTGTGTGTATGAATCTTATTGTCTTGTTACATATTGACCGCCGTTGTCCATCTTTAATCAGTAAGTGGGGAATCGAACCCGGTACTATCAAGGGCTGAAGTCTTTCTCGATGCAACGAACAAAAAAAAAACGAACGCAACAATTTCCAAATAACCATAAACCGATATTCGTCCTAGAGATACCGTCAAAACACTATTTACCAAAGCTTCTCAAACTTGCCGAGACGAGAATGCATGTATAGGTTGATAGGTCAACCGCCTACGTGGCTCAATGTAAACAACGTTGGGTTTATGATTCGGAGGTCGCGGGTTCGATCCCCAGCGGGGTACATGTTTAAGTACTCGGTTTGGTTGGTGGTAGGGCATTTTAAATGTCCGCCTGGCTACCTACCACCATCTTATCTAAATCTGCCGCCAAGCAGCAATGTTAATAGCATTGTTGTGTTCCGGTTGTTAGAGATAAGATAGGCAGTCCCACAATTAAGATGGGGTTTCCGGGTCAGTACGCTACCACCTTCGATTGTGTCGAATATGGGATTGAGGTCAAGTGCTAACCCGTTGTGCATAAAAAAAAATGTTTATTTGTAAGGTGTAAATCCCTTGTTTCTGTGATCTAAGGTGTTATCGACGGCACGACGTACGTGCTTATCTGTATAATCATGACATCGTTTGTCGCACGCAACGTAGCAGTGAGAGTGGGATGCAGCAGCATGTGGCGCTAATACAGGCACATCTTAATATATATAAAACGAAAAAGAACCGATTGCACACATAATTATAGGTGAATACAGCATGCACAATACAATAAACACAATTATCAGAAGCACAACTGAAAACTATAAATGGAAAAATAGTAACAGACTTTTCTGAAGTTCAGCTAAAGGGCCGAAAGAAATGTCCGTAGACTGCTTGGCTTAGGGTGAGAAAAACCAATTCCATATATACGAGAATTTATTGAATTTATTATATAAATACAAGGTAACATGTGTATCGTTCGGGACGGAAAGTCGAAGAGAGAAAACTCTGGTGTTGCTACATTAAGAGTAATTTCCCTATATATAATTGTATAAATGTTGGTGTTTCCAACAATGTCTAGACTGTCTCTATATTTGTTATAGTCTACTTAATCTAGGAACAGTAGAATTATAACCCAGCTCAGCTTTTCTGTGTGCATGGAGAGGTATGTCCTCAGGGGGTGAGCCTATTGCCGTAAAATGTACAAATCTATAGATGCTTTATTATGATGGAAAATCCCTTAGTCACCTTTTACGACAACCACGGGAAGAGGTGGGTTAGTTCTATTCTATTTACGTCACAAAACCACATAGCACCCAAAACCACACGGCCACCACGTTTTTACGCAAATGTCAGTAGTAAAACAGTTTGACAACCACTGGCGTATATTGCACAGTTGAACAGTTATCAGCGAACATAACTGCGCTCGGAGAAATTAAAAAGAGTAACGGCCCGAATTGACTGTCGAGCCTGCGGGGCGAGGCGATGCAGTATTAGGGTTCCCTCGGCGATGTGGGTTTTTGATGAATAATATATCCAACTATAACTTGAGTCTATAAAAACTATTACTACCTTGGACATGAACCTCTATCAGGACGCGATTTGCATCGCCTTGCGATCCTAGATATTTTTGGGAGCTTAGCCATTGGTCATATCAGCCGACAGCCACGGGAATTTTAGGTTTGGTTGGTGGTAGGGCATTTTAAATGTCCGCCTGGCTAGCTACCACCATCTTATCCAAATCTGCCGCCAAGCAGCAATGTGTTCCGGTTGTCAGTCAGGTTGTCAGAGATAAGATAGCCAGTCCCCCAAATCTTCACTTAACATGTGATTGAGGTCAAGTACGAACCCGTTGTGCATAATCTGTGTTACAGAATGTTACTCAAGCAGAATACTCCGCTTGAGGACAATTAAAGACAGCTTTATGTAATTTGTATAACGGCATCTCTTTCTAACTCTACTCAAGCGCAGATCTACGCCTGAGCAAAATTTTAAATTACGGGCCTTTGAGACGGTTCATTAGGTACTTCTTACCTTTCAGGCAGTGGTGTGCACAGTGTTTTGTCTTCACGTCAAATCTTCACTTAACATGTGATTGAGGTCAAGTACGAACCCGTTGTGCATAATCTGTGTTACAGAATGTTACTCAAGCAGAATACTCCGCTTGAGGACAATTAAAGACAGCTTTATGTAATTTGTATAACGGCATCTCTTTCTAACTCTACTCAAGCGCAGATCTACGCCTGAGCAAAATTTTAAATTACGGGCCTTTGAGACGGTTCATTAGGTACTTCTTAGGCAGTGGTGTGCACAGTGTTTTGTCACGGGGTCTGTCATAGGCAGAATTATAAAATTTGCTATTATATGAGAACAAATACTAACTTACTTTTATAGTAATCTTCATATCTGTTTAGAATATTTTTTTTTTTGTTTTATATGAGAGGGCGGCAAACGAGCATGCGGGTCACCTGATGGAAAGCAATCACCGCCGCCCATGGGCACCCGCAATACCAAAAGGGTCACAGATGCGTTGCCGGCCTTTGAGGAAGGTGTCCACCCCAGAATAAGTAGGGCAGCCTGAGCGATGAGGGATTCTCCAGCAGTGCTGGTACCCTCCTGGGGTACTAACTCTTTAAATACCGCTACCATTCTGGAGAGAGACTGGAAGGTGGGCCTCCGGCGCCCTCGCTCACCGGACGAAGCGCAGTGGCAAAATGCCACTACTCAGACGTCGGTCTTCTGCGAGACCCTCTCGCAGAAGACCGACGTCTGAGTAGGTACTTCCCCGGTCGAGCCGGCCCATTCATGCTGCAAGCTAATAGCTTACAGCGTGGCTCTACCACTACATAAATTAAATACATAAAACATAACTAACTAATAAAAACTACATAAAAAAATAATTTATATTCTCAGTGTGAATCAGCTGTCTTTCGAGGAAAGTTTACAGTCACTTCAAAAATCTAAACGAAGTACTGAATTTAGATATCATTTATAGTACAGTATGATAACTTCTTCATGATAATGATAACTATCACATGTAGAACAATTTGCTAGGGTAGGCAGTGCCATTCTGGCTGTAAGAAAGAACCCGCCACGGTGTCGGTGCCCAGAGGGTGATACTCTCCCTCCTCCTGACTAACGTAAATCGTCATGAAATAGTTAATCATCTTACTTCCCCGCTTCTAAATCTTGTGTCCACAGGATAACGGCGTCGCGTGACTAGATTTTAGGGAGTCTAATGCCGCGACATCATGCTGAGTGGATGTCGTCTTGGCACCACAATTTTCTTTCGTCCTAATGTTAAGTAGACTTAAGCAATTAATTTCACAGGAAGATAACAGTGATAAATATTTTTTTCTTTTTTTTTTAAATCAAATACATTACATGATGCACTTCGGTGAGTGTGTGTTAGAATTACACATTCTTATTCCACCATCGCCATTACATCTTCGGAGTACTAGGCGTGGGGGGATTTCTGTTTTTTTTTTTTAATATTTTGGACACTTACACCAATCATCTAGCCCCAAACTAAGCAGAGCTTGTACTATGGATACTAGATAACGGATAAACATATATATATATATATATAAACATCCATGACTCAGGAATAAATGTTCATATTCATCACACAAACATTTACCCGTCGCGGGATTCGAACCCGCAACCGTTGGTCTCGCTGACAGGGTCACTATCCACTACACCAATCGGTCGTCAATTCCACCCGTATGTAGTTAAAATACCGAACATTCGCACTAAACAGTTCGACTCTTCATTCTCCCTTCTCCCTTCCAGCGTCAGTCTTTCCTGAATTCTACAACCTTGGGATCTTCAAGAGCAGAGTCTATTGAGATCGCGTGCTTCATCTTCGCCCACATCGTCACTTTCCATCAGGTGAAATTGTTGTCAAACGCGTATCCTTAATCATTAAATAAAAACACTCTTAAGTGGTAAGTACATTATATCTCGTAAAATCACCTCAATTTACAGAATCCAGAAGTTGCACTGAAGAATATACGTAACCTCGCAATTTGAACTGACTTTTACAACCCATTGCTCCCTGAATGCTAAGGACGAAATCAAATGTACGATTAGGGCAGATGCAGATGTGCGGTCGTTATTAAGACATTTGTGTAGTTATACGCGCTCTCTGTGTAACTAACAGTCGCTTTCAAGCGTATAGATCTACAAAATAGGAATGGGAATTCTATGATAACAAAAGATTATTATAAAATTTGTAACTATCTAAATGACCCAAAGGTTGCGTGGAAGAGATCGCTTTTAGTGATAAGGCCGCCAAATTGTACTATCCCTTTTTTTATTTATCGTTGTGTTATGCTTCTTATTGTTGTACAATAAAGAATATTTGTTTGTTTGACCAATAACGCTTGGTATACTTCGTCCATCTCACAAAAATTATAAAATATTATTAGCTGTTTACTTTTATTAATGATGATTTATCGTATAAAATAAAAAAGAATTTGACGACCTGTTTGGTGTAGTGGTTCGCAACTCTGGCCACTATACCCAAATCCCGCTAGGGTCATGTGTTTGTTTGTGTGTGTGTGTGTGTGTGTGTGTGTGTGTGTGTGTGTGTGTGTGTGTGTGTGTGTGTGTGTGTGTGTGTGTGTGTGTGTGTGTGTGTGTGTGTGTGTGTGTGTGTGTGTGTGTGTGTGTGTGTGTGTGTGTGTGTGTGTGTGTGTGTTTGTGTTTGTGTTTGTGTGTGGTTTCGCTGATAAGGTCACTATCCACTACACCAATCGGTCGTCACTAAAGTGTTAAGTAAATAAATAAAATTAGTATTATATATTATTAATTGAAAACTTTAAACATTTATTTTCTCCTATCATAGGTTATAATGTCTCCAAATCTAATCAAATCAAATATATTTTTATTAATTCTTATGTACAAAACAATACAATACAATACAATGCAATACAAATACACTTTATTGTACAACACAAAAGAAAATACAGTTTCAGAAAAGTGGTAAGAATAGAATGTACAATTTGGCGACCTTATCACTAAAAGCGATCTCTTCCAGGCAACCTTTGGGTATAAGGACAGTACATTTGAAATAGGTAGGTTGTGCGATATTATATAGGGATGCAGATACAAACTATACATATACCTACATTAAAACATATAAAATCTACATAATAATACTTAAATGCATCTATATGACTAGTGCCTGTACTACGAAAATCCTGTGGTTCAGGCGACAATACACCAAGCAACTATGTTTTAAGTGTACCCTGTGTACCTACAAAATAAAGCATTTTTTGATTTTGATTTGATTTTGTTAAAAATTTAATATCCTCGAAATGGCTTGTGCGATTTTCATCATGGCTACCACCCACACTCCAATCCTCCAATCATATCACGAATTACTGAGATATGTCTGAATAAAGACTGAACACGCATACACACACCGTTAAACACATAACACTCGTAATTTTTCAATCCAGCTCAAAAATAGGTAGGTACTTATAAATACAGTGTGAGCTGGGCCTAACATAATATACAGCTCTGGATTTTGAGACTAGTAGTTGTGCTATATTAGATTTACAACTCTCTGATTATTCACAGAGTAGCTTTAATACCAGAGTATGCAACCGGTCTGCCTTCGAACCACGTAAAAATTTTCGCGTTCAATTGCTAATAAAACTATTTATATGGTATATATTTATATTTGTATACCGATACATAATTATTTTAAATACAAGCTACCCTTGAAGAATAAAGATAAGCAGAAAGAAGTTCACTGTTTGGAAATGATTAATCAAATAGTCCGCCTCCGTGGCTCAATGTAAACAACATTGGGTTTACGATTCGGAGGTCGCGGGTTCGATCCCCAGCGGGGTACATGTTTAAGTACTCGGTTTGGTTGGTGGTAGGGCATTTTAAATGTCCGCCTGGCTAGCTACCACCATCTTATCTAAATCTGCCGCCAAGCAGCAATGTTAATAGCATTGTTGTGTTCCGGTTGTCAGAGATAAGATAGCCAGTCCCCCAAATGTGTTGGGGTTTCCGGTTCAGTACGCTTCCACCTTCGACCTCGTCTTCACTTAACATCAGGTGTGATTGAGGTCAAGTACGAACCCGTCATGCATAAAAAAAAAAAGAAAAAAAAAGTCCAACTAAAATTATAAATGCGTAAGTTTGTGTGTGTGTGCGTTCTTTTTTTCTAACCAGATCCAGATTTAATAACGCGTGAATTTGCAAAGAGATGAAATAATAAATAAATATCCTTGGACATGCACACAATACCATCTAGTTCCACTTTAAGCAACTGTCGGCTTATGTTGTGGATACCAGATGGTTGATATACTACATAAATGTATATTTTATTTGTAAATAAATACTTATTATAAATGAAAACACCCATAACTCGGGTACACATGTCCGTATTCATCACACAAACATATAGCCCTAGCGGGATTCGAACTCGGGACCTTTTGGTATAGTGGTCAGACTTTCTAACAACTACACTAAACAGGTCGTCTAATATAGATAATAATAATAAAAACGAATATTGCCGCTATATAAGCACGTGACATGCTATTGTGTCTATCTCCGAAGCGCATCATCAGATCTTAACCAAATTTATATCGGACCATCCTGGTGATAAACCCTATCAAACAAAACAATCATCAAATAGATTAACAATTGACGAAAATATGTGTGACCATAATGGAAAAAAAAACATACAGACATACATGAACCTTCGTTTAGTAAGCTTACTTTAAATAAGGTTACAATAATGCTGCAATTAGGTAACTCTCAGATTTTCTTACCATTTAATTAAGCTGTCAAGCAGACAGTTGAACAAAAGAAATAAACACTAACTATAGTTTTAAAGACGACCGATTGGTGTAGTGGATAGTAACCCTGTCTGCGAAACGGTGGCTGGTTCGAATCTCGCGAGGAGTAAATGTTTGTACGAGTATGATGAATACGCACATTTATTTTCGAGTGATGGATGTTTATATTAATAATTATTTATGTTTATTCGTTATCTATACTAGATCAAATACAAAATCAAAAAATATTTATTTCGTAGGACAAAAATTATCACTTGAAAACGTCACATATTTTATCTTATTATTAAAGTTTTTGACATTATTGCTCATTCACAAAGCTGATTCCCCAGAAAAGAACGAGCAAGAAACTCAAGGGTTGCTCTTTTAAGTAAGTTTAGGTTACAATTATATTATACTGAATATTATACTGAATATCGCTGAGCGGTCTATGTCCATTCTTGCTTATCATCCAGATAGTCAGAAATTTTATAATAGCTTTTCGTAAATAAGGTCTTTTTTATGACGGTTTTGAATTTACATACATACATAGTACAAGCTTTGCTTAGTTTGGGGCTATATGATTGGTTTAAGTGTCCGAAATATTTTTTTTCCACCTACACATAAACACTTGAAGAAGGAAACCTCCCCTGGTTATGTAAAAAAAAAATTTTCTTCGTTTTGGTAATTAAAATAAAAAAAAATACAGTTTCTGCACACTTGGCTACTCTGAGCATGCAGTGCCGCCGTCTCTGCAATAACATTACCCTGCGCCCGCTCTTACATAATGCCTCTAATACTAATCAGTTGCTGTAACAATAATACATATGGGATCATACATAAGTATAACTTTAATAGACCTTGACTTGATTTTATATAGGTTTAATAAATATAATCTCAAACTCAAAGTATTTATTGCATATTGCAGTGGTTCATATATACATACAGTTGTTAGGTACATTAAGTAGCATCATGTGACACCCTGTTAGGGCACAAGCATTTTGAGAGAGCACTGTAAAGTACATGACAATCTTAGGCTTATTATGTATTTACATATTTTTTTTGGTTGCAATTACTTAGGTTTTGTTGTTTGTATTTATGTTTATATACCTACTTTTTTATTTATTTTGGTATATTATTATTTTGATGAGCAATAATTGGTAATTATTATATAATTATATTCATTTATTATATCCATTTATTATATTAAGTATATGTAATTTTTATTATTGTTTGAATTTAGTATATGTATAATTTAACGACCGATTGAAAGAAAGAAAGAAAGAAAGAAAGAAAAATTAATTTAAACCCATCTCATGACACAAACAATCAGGTACAAATATTACATAGTCGAGACACATGCAAAAAATAACATTCTGTTTGCAATCTAATTGTCGGTGTCGCAAGGTGGAGTCAAAAAGGTCTCCAACTCAGCATGGGTTGTAGCCGTTCACTACAACGCTGGTTTTCAGTGGAGCCTCCAAATGACGCACGGACACTGGACAACAAATGTACATACAAATAACAATTACAATTAATAGGAGTAATCAGCAAGATGCGATGAGAGCATACATACGTGTATACATCTTTTTCTCTCAATAATAAAATGTTCTCCTTAACAATAATACACCCCATTATATAAACAAACCTACTTGTTATAGAAACAGTATTATGAGTAAATAATGAGTAAATAAACTAATAATAATATATACATAACATACATACATAACCTATTGTAATTTCCGGCAGTCAACGTGAGAAAGACACTAGCTTTACATGGTCATTGGTGTAGTGACTTTCGTTCCCTCTTTGTGAAACCAGCGGTTGCGGGTTGAAACCCGCGAGGGTTAAATATTTAGGTGTGTGAACATTTTATTCCCGAGTCACGGATGTTTATATAAAGATTTATGTACGTTTATCCATTACCTAGTTTGTGCTGTGGTGTTTCGGCACATAAAAACATATTGCTGTGCCTTCATAAGGTGCTTTTTGATACAGTACACTATAATGCCATGAAAACAAAACATAAGGAATGCACTAAATGATTTGAGTTGAGTTGAAGAAGAATAAAAACAACCCGTCTCTTCCCATGGGTGTCGTAAAAGGCGACTAAGGGACTTCCTACCAAAAAATGTCTATAGATTTGCACCTTTAAACGGCATGTATATTACCGCACGACTACGGTACGGTACACCGGCCGATCCAGTAGTGTTCCTGCTCAAAAAGAAAACTACCAGTGTAAGGTTTCCCAATTTAGGAGAATCGGGTTCGATTCCCAGGCAGGCCATGTACCAATGAGTTAGTAAATTTAACTATGTGGATTTATCCGACTACACTTAAACGGTGAAGGAAAACATCGTGAGGATGCCTGAGAAATAAAAATTCAAAGGTATGTGAAGCCCCCAAACCGCATTGGGTCAGCATGGTAACCCTGCAGTAGGATGTTTACGGGCTGATGAGGAGCACGAGGTAAGCTGACCTCGCAACGTTACCAGAAATGTGAAAGTCTTGAGACTTGGTATTCCTGGATGAGTTGGTGGAAGTACGGCCGATTGTGTAATTGGGACTAGATGATTGGTGTAAGTGTCCGAAATATTATTATATTATTGTGCAAAACAAATGTATAACAATAACAGTAATAAGTAAAGTATAGTACTATACTATACTATACTATACTATACTATACTATACTATACTATACTATACTATACTATACTATACTATACTATACTATACTATACTATACTATACTATACTATACTATACTATACTATACTATACTATACTATACTATACTATACTATACTATACTATACTATACTATACTATACTATACTATACTATACTATACTATACTATACTATACTATACTATACTATACTATACTATACTATTGTCTGTGACATAATTTTATATTTGTCTATCTGTGGTCTCTTCTTTATAAGTCAGTGTCTCGATCGCTCTTGGTAAAATAAAATTTAATCTATTGGAAGTGATTTACGTATTTAATTCAGTACAAAATCAAGTCCTAGACATGGTGCCGAAAAATATTCAGTTGTATCGCATTATTTCTCAAAAATCTCTCGAAATTGTGCTATTTTTGTGATCGTTTCAATTCAAGAAATTTTTCTCAGGAACGTCTACGCCATTGTTCATTTGTTTTCAAATATTTTCATTGAAACGGTATGAGTTTCGGGTTGTTGTCCTGAAGTTCGCCTGCACTTTTGATAGAACATCTGATCTGTCATAGAATCTAATAAGGTTGCGATTTCTATGATAATTATAAAACCATACTGTCATTAAATATCGGGATTTTTCTGCCGTCACCTCTGTCAGTATAATTATATTTAATTTTAATAAAACTGAAAATGATATGAGTTAATTTGATCAGTTATTTCGGTCTACTGTATGTTCAAGAATACCGACTCCGCTGACTATTCAATTAGTGACTCTACAAGTGACTCGATCAGCGATCAATATACTGATGCAGAAGAAACTGTAATCATGACAGAACAAGAACAGAGGAAGTTGGTTTCGGCGAAAGGCCAATGCAAGTCTACAATCACACGATTAGAAAAGTACTTTGCAGACCCAGAAAGGCTATTCACGGCGGAAGATATACTTGTTAGAAAACAAAACTTAATTGAATCGTATGCTAAATACCAAGAGTTATCACTGAACCTGCAGATGTTGGGTGAAACAGCCGACGAGGAGGAAGTAGTTGAAGAGCGCTACTATAATTTAATGGCTACTATTGAACGTAAGTCAAAAACACCTCCTTCAGGAGATCATTCATGCAAAGGTAATAATGTGGCAAAGTTACCAACACTAGACATTCCGATCTTCGACGGAAAGGATATATCAGGCTACAAGCCATTTATTGAGATGTTCCATGCTGTCGTACATGAAGATACAAGGGTGTCACCTATACAAAAACTTTGCTTCTTAAAGAAATATCTCAAAGGAGAGCCATTGCAGATAATCGATAGCTTGCCAATTATTGGTGAGTCTTACGAATCTGCACTTAATTTATTACAGAAACGGTATGATAATCCGGCTTTATTAATTAACAGTCACGTGACCAGTTTACTAGATCTTCCAAGTTTGCATCGTGGGACTGCACAGCACCTGCGCGATTTGGTAGCGAAGGTTCGACAGCATGTGACTGCGTTACAAAATCTCAAACAACCAGTAAGTCAGTGGGACGCGATTTTGTCCTGTATCATTATGCGCAAACTCGATTCTTTCACAGTAAGATTGTTTCACGCTGAGCGGGACGCCACAATGATCGTCACCATTGAAGAGTTGTTGAACTATTTAGATAAGCGAGCTGCTTCGTTAGAAGCAAGTCCTAGCATCAACGAAAAACCTTATGGCAAGGTAAAATCCATTGTTAATCTTGCTACAGCTAATTATAATGTAGCCGATAAAATGCACTGTAGGCTGTGTTCACAAGACCATAGGTTATTTAAATGTCCCGATTTCAATTCATTTACCATCCAAAAGCGGATTGAGTTTGTAGACAAAAATAAATTGTGTAAAATTTGCCTCAACTTCCACTCCAAAAAATGTAAATTTAAGTTCATTTGTACAACCTGTAATTCTAGGTCGCATAACACATTAATACATTTAGAGGAGCCTGTGAAGAAAGAAGGTGAATGTGATAATCGGGTAAACTTTCATGTAGCACAGCCAATAAGCTTAAGTGTCTTGCTCCCCACCGCCAAAGTTATGGTACATGGAGCAGATAATAGGAAGTTTGTTGTAAAGGCGCTTTTAGACTGTGGTAGTCAGACTTCATTTTGCACCACGGCTTTAGCCAAACAATTAGGACTGCCACAATTTGACTCATACAAAAGCATTGGCACTTTGGGTGATATTTGCAATAGAAACTCTAGTAAGGCTATCAACTTGTCAATACAGTCACTAGTTCGAGATTTCAAATTAAATATTTCTTGCTCAATTATTGACAAGATTACGTCAAAATTACCTCAAAGGCCAATTGACTTAAGTGGTTTCTTATTTCCAAATAACGTGACATTAGCTGATGATGAATTTTATATACCGGGTGAAATCTCTCTCTTACTTGCATGTGATATTGTATTCAAGATTATTCGAGACGGTAAAATTGAAGGCGGACCAACTGATCCCATACTGCTCAATACGCAGCTGGGATACATTGTCTCGTCCACCGCATATTCGAACATTAAGAAGACCGTCGTTATGCATGCAAGTACAGAACTTAACATTGATCACTGTGTCCGTCAGTTTTGGATGGCGGAAAAGGTTCCTGAAATATATCAGGAATCTTTGAAATATATCAGGAATCTTTGCCTGAACTTGAATACAGCGAAAAAGTTTTTTGCGACTCTGTAACTCTGAAAAATAACACATTCGAGGTCAAAATTCCTCTGAAGGTCGAGCTTCCGGAAATCGAACCATCAAATTCTTATGCAATCGCACTTCAGAGATTGTATACCATAGAAAAGAGGTTCAAGAAAGATCCGGTGTATTTCGAGCTATATAAAAACTTCATACACGAATATTTGGATCTGCAACATGCTAAAGTGATTGACATTAAAATGTGCGCCGAAACAGATAGGCCGTTATTTTTTTTGCCCCATCACGCGGTGTTGTGCCCTGACAGGCAAACGACCAAGCTAAGGGTCGTCTTTGATGGGAGCGCAAAGACTAAAAGTGGTGCAAGTCTAAATGATTTCATGTGTAACGGTCCTGCCGTACAGCGCCTTCTTTTTGATATATTGTTGCTGTTCCGTATTAACAAGTACGTGGTTCAATGTGATATACGTCACATGTACAGAATGATCCAAATACATCCACAGCATCGATGTTTGCAGAACATCCTGTGGCGCGAGAATGGAGTCATGAGCGTACTCCAGCTGCAAACAGTGACATACGGCTTAAAAAGCTCCGCATTCTTAGCTACAAGGTGTCTCATCGAATTAGCAACACGGTATAAAAATGAATATCCATTGGCAAGCGCAGCAATTGTCAATAATTCGTATGTTGATGATATTCAGTCCGGTAGCAATTCGGTTGAAGGCGTCATTCAGTTAAAAAACGAGCTCACTTCTATTGCTAAACTGGCTAACTTTAAGCTTCATAAATGGGTGTCGAATTGTCCCGTATTACTTGAAGATGTGCCAAGAGAAAGTTTAGGAATGAGCTGCAAAAACTTAGATCAAGACAAGTCTGTATTCAAAATATTGGGTCTGTCATATAACGCAACGGACGACGCATTTCAGCTAAATGGACACGTCTTGCACCCGAAGCCTGTAGTCCCAACTAAAAGAAACGTTTTGTCTTCCATCAGTAGACTTTTTGATCCCATGGGATTTGCTGGTCCAGTTACAACGAAGGCTAAACTAATCTTACAAGAGCTATGGCAACGTGATTTAGATTGGGACACACCTCTACCAAACGAATTTAGGCATATTTGGGAGAGCTTTTATGCAAATCTTACTAGCATGCCTACTATTTTTATTCCTCGCTATTTACAGATTGCTGAAGCAAACGAAATACAACTAATTGGCTATTGCGACGCTTCTGCTAATGCTTATGGCTGTTGCATTTATCTTAAGGTTAAAAGCGGCAACAAGGTTCACATTTACCTACTTTGTTCCAAGTCTAGGATTAATGCATTAAATTCTAAACTTACGATTCCAAAATTAGAACTGAATGGTGCTTTATTATTGGCAAAACTTAGTAATCATGTAGCTGCTACCCTGAAAGTAACCAGCATTAATCTGTTTTCCGACTCTAAGATTGTTTTAGGGTGGCTTGATGCATCTCCTGTAAAGGTTCCCGCTTACATAGGAAATCGCGTGAGGGAGATCAAAAAGCTCACACAATACACTGCATGGCATTTTACTCCTGGCCTCTTTAACCCCGCTGACATATTGTCTAGAGGTGCCGACCCACTAGAGATTGTTAATAATTCACTATGGAAGTGTGGGCCAGACTATTTATTAAGCTCTGACAGTTACAATTTTTATATATCAGAAATTGAGAAACCATTCCCTAATGTTTATCAAGTAGATAACTTTTCGATTGTAAACAAGGAGCCAATGGACCCCTTTCTACAAAAATACTCAAGTTTACATAAAACTATATCTATTATGGCATATGTGTTGCGATTTATAGGCAAATGCCAGCGCCACGTGATTTATTCTGGAGAAATTTCAGTTGGGGAATACAGAGAAGCGCTCACTATGATTATTAAAGTATTTCAACGTCATTACTTTGTTGAAGAAATCATGTGTCTTTATGGTAATAAAGATATAAAGGGCTCTTTATTATCACTCAATCCTTTTCTAGACTCAATGGGCATTCTTCGCGTAGGAGGTCGGTTGAGTAACGCTGATCTGGATTTCTCAACTAAATTTCCTATAATTCTACCGAAATCTTGTCACCTCACAAGGCTTATAATACGACACGAGCATATAGCATTAATGCACGGTGGCTTAAAGATTGTCTCAAGTCACTTATTGCAAAAGTATTATATAATCAATGCTATAAGAGAAATCAAGAGTGTAATTCATAAATGTGTAGTATGTTGCAGACATAAAGCTGAAACCTCGAAACAGCTCATGGGCTCTTTGCCTAAGAATCGAGTAAACCCTTCCCGAGTGTTTGAAAAGGTGGGATTGGACTATTGTGGACCGTTTGAGATCAAGCAGTCTTCAAAGCGTAACAGCATTGTTTCCAAGGGGTATGTTGCATTATTTGTTTGTTTCGCATCCAAGGCCCTGCACCTGGAAGTGGTCTCAGATATGTCAACAGACACATTTTTATCGGCATTGAAAAGGTTTGTTGCTCGAAGAGGAATACCTACTGATTTATATTGCGACAACGCAAAGACATTCAAGGGTGCTAATAAACAGTTAAAAGAACTGTTTAAGTTGCATGACAGTAAAGAATTCCAACATGCTGTCCATAGTTACGCCCTGCAAAAGGAAATTCGCTTTCATCACATTCCAGCATATAGTCCAAACCACGGAGGCCTCTGGGAATCTGCTGTAAAGTCTGCAAAGTTTCACTTGAAGAGGATCTCCACTAGTAAAGTTTTCACCTATGAACAATTTAATACGATTATGATAGAAATTGAATCAATTTTAAATTCACGCCCTTTGATGTCCGTCACAAACCAGGATTCCTCAGATTTTCAATGTCTGACCCCCGGACATTTCATTATAGGTTGCCCTTTGACTGCTATTCCACAGCCAGATTTGACTGACATACCTGCAAATAGGTTGCGTCTTTGGAGGGTTAGCGAGCAGATAAGGCAACATTTTTGGAAGGTGTGGTCTAAAGACTACTTATCTACTCTTAATGAACGAACGAAATGGAAGAAAACTCTGCCTAATTTGAAGGAGGGCATGGTTGTGCTATTATTGAATCCCAATACCCCACCTCTTCAATGGCCCTTGGGCAGGATTGTAAAGACATTTTCTGGAAACGACAATAACGTTAGAGTTGTCGAAGTAAAGACGTCTAATGGAAAGCTGCATACCAGAGCTATTTCGAAAATTGTAGTATTACCTGTCGAATAGTTTTTTAGGTGATCGAAGTTATTTGCTATATTGTGTGGTATTATGATATCACCGTAGTTAACTTGTTTTTATAAATATAAAAAGCTTACCAATGTTTTAATGAAACCTGCAATAAGTGGGATTTTAATTTATCTTGTTATTTCTTAGGATTTATATTTTGTTTGTATTGCTTTCGGGCCCCCAATTTATGTCTGTGACATAATTTTATATTTGTCTATCTGTGGTCTCTTCTTTATAAGTCAGTGTCTCGATCGCTCTTGGTAAAATAAAATTTAATCTATTGGAAGTGATTTACGTATTTAATTCAGTACAAAATCAAGTCCTAGACAACTATACTATACTATACTATACTATACTATACTATACTATACTATACTATACTATACTATACTATACTATACTATACTATACTATACTATACTATACTATACTATACTATACTATACTATACTATACTATACTATACTATACTATACTATACTATACTATACTATACTATACTATACTATACTATACTATACTATACTATACTATACTATACTATACTATACTATACTATACTATACTATACTATACTATACTATACTATACTATACTATACTATACTATACTATACTATACTATACTATACTATACTATACTATACTATACTATACTATACTATACTATACTATACTATACTATACTATACTATACTATACTATACTATACTATATAAATTTGCACGTTTAAAAAGACAATGGGCTCACACCCTGTCACGTGAGCAATTCTGTATATTTCATAAGGTGAACTGTGGATGTTGTTTCAATCATTAAACCTTTAATGTTTGGAACACCCAAACACTATTGTTTGGGATATCTCTGACCACCCCATTTGGGATAAATGTCACCCATATAACAGCAATTGTTAAATAATTTTGATGACTTTTTTTGTGGTTTTATTTAGTTAATATCTGATAACGCAGTCAGGACATAGAGAGTGGAACCGAACTGAAGTCGCTTATCTTGCTAATTGATAGGGGTTAATTATGTAAAGGCGAGGCTGGTTTATTTATGTTATTTCCATAGAATACTGACCTACGGCATTCTGTTGTGGGGAAATGCCGCGGACATAAATTGTGTCTTTGTTCTGCAGAAACGAGCGGTTCGCGCGATTTCCAAACTGGGCCCCAGAGTGTCTCTTACGAATAAATTTAAAGAAATTAATAAAAATTGTGATATACATAATGTTAATACCAGATATAAAAATAAACTTGCTGTTCATGTCAGCCGTTTACACAGAGTCACTAAGTCATTTAAGGGGCAATGTATACGCTGTTATAATAAGGTTCCAGTGGACATTAAAAATTTACCTTTAAATAAATTCAAAGCTATCATAAAAAAGACATTATTTACCAAAGGCTATTATAAAATTTCTGACTATCAGGATGATAAGATAAGATGTATTCTTCATGTAGCTTTTGTTAATTGTGCAATAAAGAGTATTTGATTTGATTCATTGATTGATAAGCAAGCATGGACATGGACCGCTCGGCGATATTCAGTCTAATTATACAATATAATATAATTGCAAACTTATTTAAAAGAGCAACCCTCGAGTTTCTTGCTCGTTCTTCTCTGGGGAATCAGCTTTGTGAATGAGCAATAATGTCAAAAACTTTAATAATAAGATAAAAATGTGACGTTTTTAAGTGATAATTTTTATCCTACGAAATAAATATTTTTTTGATTTTGATTTTGAAATATATAGTGTTATTGTCCAAACTATAAAATCACGGTCAATAGCCATTTAGTTATAATTAGAACAAAGCGTTACTCATAAAAAAATTATCGAAAAACCACTTCGTCGCCATTCCGCCCAAGAAGTATTTTTAACACAAGCACACGACAACACACACATACAAAACACACGACAATCTACGAACGTCAGCTGAAATGCTAACAAGCAAAACTGACCACTATTTCACTTGTAAATAGAGATTATTTGTAATAGAAAGTCAGTGAAGTAAAGATATATTTAAGTCAAAACAAACATACTTACTCATTCGCAATCTAAAATCGAGTTTAAAATTAAGATGCCTCAGTTTAGAATAGTTTTTGTGATAAAAGCGGATATGTCATGTCTATGTTGTAGGAGCGTTCGCGTGATTGGGCATTTTGAGAAATGTCTGAACTTTAATCGCTTATGCGGTCGGTGAGTCGAATAAGTTCTGGGCTTCTTTCATATCTTCTCTCTATCCTTTACCGCAATCCTTTTGTCACTTATTATTATTATTTTATATATTAATAAATATTTATTCAGTAAGTAAGTGAGTAACTAAGTAAGTAATCATTTATTCACTTCACAAGTTTACATCGGAACTTATTAAGCAGATACAATCGATACATAGATTGACAACCGATTGGTGTAGTGGATAGTGACCCAACCAGCGAAACCAACCAACGTTTGCGGGTTCGAATCCCGCGAGGGGTAACTATTTGTGTGATGAATACGAACATTTTTTCCCGAGTCTTGGATGTTTATATAAATATTTATGTATGTTTATCCGTTATCTAGTATCCAAAGTACAAGCTTTGCTTAGTTTGGGACTAGATGATTGATGTAAGTGTGCGAAATATTTCTTTCTTTCTTTCTTTTAAAAAAAAAACATTTAGAACTTGTGAAGCCTGGTTCCTGAACTAGGAAAAGTATCCTATATTCTAGGCACCAGGTCTTCACCTCCAGAAGGGTTGCCATTTACATTTGTAGGTGATTATTGAGCAAGTATCCCATATACCTAAGTTACGTAAATTGTAAATTGGCAATCCAAATTTTTTTTTGCGTGAGGTAATTTATTCGCCTCAGCGACCGCATAAGCGATCAAAGTTCAGTTTTTAGCGATCGAATGGTAAAACTTTTTACGTGGTTCGGCTGCTGTTCACGATGCTAAAATACGTAGCGGTAGAGAGTCAATGTGGGACTGTTCTAGATAATTTTGAGTTGTGAAGTCACTATTATTCGTAATTTTACCGTGATTCAAAGTAATGTAAATTATGACGGTGACTCAGCAACTAACACTCACGCTGGTTACTATCTACAATACACAGGAAAAGAAAATTTAGTTTTCTAAATTACGAACGTCACAAGGTACATAAATCTCCACCGACAAGAGCATGGCTCTTAAATCAGATGATGATGATGACAAGGTACATTTTGGATTTAAATTAAGGTTTCGTTGCTTTTTAAGTTATAATATGCAATTTTATGAAATATAAAGTTAACATAGGTACCTACACGAACTTGTAAGGATAGAATTGCATTGCAGTGCCCTAACGGGGTTCATATGTAAATAGGCGGGTCCACACCAAGCGAGAGAGAGCATATTTATTTTATAGTCGTAACGAATTTCGCTGTTGAGTATACTTATGTCAAATTTAATCCAATAACTGTTTATCTTACGTGTGTCACTTGAGTGCAATTAGTACCTACATAAGGGATATATGTACGGTCCACCAGATGGCATGTCTGTGTGGTGGACTGTACATAACTGCAGGCTGTGGCTGAAAATCAGCGGCCGCTGGTTCCCAGGGACCATATGCTGAGCTACAGACCTTTTTGTCATAATTATAAGGTCATTTTATATTTTAGTTTTTACTGTTTTCTTGGCAAATAAAGATTTTTATTATTATTATTATTATATTTATTTTATTTTATTTATTTATTTATTTGCTTTTAGGAGAACTTACAGCTAATACATACGATATCATATGAACATTGTATATAAAAATGCCAATTACAAGTTCCCACATGTAAATTAGGAAAGTTAAGAAGGAGAAAAAAAAAAGAAAAATCATCAAATAAATAACAATAGTAGGTACAGTCAGCCACAATAACAATGGTTCAGTTACGTGTCACCCTCCACGCAGTCATAAAAATCTTTTGTGAGTATACGCCTCACTGTTGTAGTACTCGTGCAAAATAGGTCAAGGTCATTGCATATGCTGTTGAAGCTGTTGCTAGCGCGTATCAGAAATGAATTCTGTCTGTAATTTGTCCTCGATAAAGGAACATATAACAGTGGCCGTTCCCGAAGATCTAACTGGTTTGTTTTCAGCCTTATATTAGAAAGCAGTTCATTACAGTCAACTTTTGCATATGAACAAACATCGATTACAGCAGTCATTTTTATAAATCAAAACCAACCTTTAATTTGAGCAAAGTCAACGTCAAAGGTTGTAGGTACACATAAGTAAATTTATTTACTCTTTCCGTGGACACTGTCCATAGGTTTTGGCTGCTACATGGCATTGATCCGGTAAAATTCTAATTTTCCTAATTGTTCCGTCATTGTGACAATCTACTTGCTTTGTTGTAGGAAGTCAAAGTCAAAAATGCTTTATTTTGTAGGTACACAGGGTACACTTAAAATAGTCAGATTTTACATTTTTTAATATACTACTTGTTTAAAATGCAATTTAGCCCTTGATAAGAACAAGCAAGAAACTCGAGGAGTTGCTCTTTGAAACGCAGGTTTTTAAATTACTAAATGATTTTTATATTTTTAATAATTGTGAAATAGCCTGGCATGCGAACGAGCTCTTTCGAACGATGCAGGGATGTTTATCGTCTAAATAGTCTGATATTTTAAAATATGATTTCTTAATAAGTTTCTGTTTTATAACATCTTTAAATTTATTGAAAGGAAGATTTTGTATATCAACAAGAACCTTATTGAAAAATACATAATCCTTTGAACGAATTACTCACTTTACTGACTTTTAAGTTTATCTTTATTTCTTATATTGACATCATATTTATCACTATTTTTTTTTAATGATGCAATTTTTTTTTTTACATATACTAACTTTTCAATGTAATGTAGGTACTGTGTAGGGAAGGTGAGAATATTATACTATACTATATTATGCTCTATAAACTTATCTCTAAGTGACATTGCAGGTAGTGGATCGTTGCTTCAAAACCAAAATTATATTTATATAATTTTATATCCATGCTTCCTTTTGAAATATAAGGAACAATATTTATTGAAAAAAAAAGCATAGCGATCAATTCTTAGATTAAAAAATCGTAATTCGGAAAAAATTAATTGCGGTCAGACTTTTCCGCTGGCGTAGAAGTTTCCTCCGTTGCTGTGACGTTCTCGTTCCGAATTTGAAAGAGCTTTCCGAGCGGGTCCGAGCGCGTACCGATCCGGCCCGAGTGGCGCCGAGACGCAGCGAGTGCCGCGAATGCATTACGACGTAGTGCTTTAGGGTTGGTAAAAGGAAAAGTTTAGAATTTGTTTTCAGTTCAGTTTTGTTTTGTTTTATAATACCTAAAACAAATACATGCTTAACTGTTCTCGATAACTGAGTACAATTACCACAAAGATTAATTCTTATGAATCTCTTTTTTGTGTACTTAGAAGGCACATTTTAACGAGTAGACAGCTCGTTTCAGTAATAATAGATATGTTTTATTGTTTGTGTTTTATTTTTGTTTTACATTCAACATATAAATAAATGGTGTTTTTTTACTATTTTCGCATGAATTGTTACAGGCATCAATCAATCAATGTTCTGCAAGGCACGGTCTACCTTCACTAGAAGAGGGGACCTACTTATGGTATACCGCATTACACTACCCCGTAACACGTTTGACCGAACAACGGTTGATCGAATTCCGAGTACATTGCGGAGTTGATTTTAATTAAAAATTTTAATGATGATCAAACTCCGCAATGCACTTGGAATTCGATCAACCGTTCTTCGGTTAAACGTGTTTCGAAGTAGTGTAATTCGATTTATCATAGTAACTCCAGAAGAGGGTTACGCAATCTAACATAACTAATAGATGTGTTTTACGAAAATAATCAAAATAACTTTGTAAAAAGTATGTAAATACGATAAATTGCTACAAATACGCCGACTGAGTAGCGAATAACATAATATACCTGTACATAGTGCCACTGCCAGATCCCAAATACTCAATTGTCGAAAGAAAACTGTTTCTTTTTTTTCTTTTGAGCTTCGAAGAACCAGTGAAATGCACGAGTACTTACTGATCGAATACATTATACACACACAGACACACACCTTCACCTTTACACACATATACATCTTCACGCACACACAAACACTCATACCAACCGCTCAGATAAAAAAATACGTTATCATAAAACTACTGCCACACGCTAATAATAATACATTTACATTATACAACATAGTACAAGTTTATCCACGATCCAATAGTGGGTCTTGATGACTTGTAACACAGGTTATTAACTAATACGAGCATCAGACCTAAACAAAACAGTATTTTATAAGATAACTTTCTCAGTGCATAAGCACTTATGTTTTGTGGTGGTAAATAAATGAATATTCTATTCTATTCATAATTTTTGTAACTGTGCTCGTCATACACCCGCTTACAAACATTACATGACACTTACCACAATACATAAAAAAGATGAAAACAAAATGAAAAAATGGAATAACGAAAGCATTAAAGAGTAAGGCAACTCAGCGTGTTTATTACTTGTTATGTGTATATTTGTGAAGAAACCAGTGTAAGAAATTGACTATACCCCTAATCTATTCACTTCCACTTCCTTTACGTGTACATTGCGTAGCGTGGGTTGCGTAGAAATACAATAACATACGAATATCAAACAAAACCAGAATTTCAAGACCCTACCAAATAAAAATAGCAATGTCACTGCGGAAAAGTCGGAAAAGCTCGCCACTAGCAACCCTGCGTGTAGGGCGGGGCAAGACGGACGTGGGGGGGCGGCCGGCGCGTCGGGGCGCAGGGCGCGGGGTCGGCTCGCGGCAGTCGGTCGCGGGGCGCCGCGGAGCCCGCACGCGACATGCGCGCCCTCTAGCGTATTATGTTCCTCCCCGACCTTCCGCGAGCCTGCATGGTGGACGACGTAGCGACTTACCTGCAAGCGCCCTCCTCGGGACAGGTGGCTACAATATATTAACAACAAACCCATATGTAATTAACAATGATCATATTAACAGATGTTGTGAGCTACTGTCGCTTACCCCCAAGCGTCCGCCGCCCGGGTATTTTCGGGATGTTCCGATTTCGTCGTTCGATCGATGAACGCACGTGATATTCTCATGTAGGTTGGATTAACTAAAAACGTACTGTGACATAAAAAAATCAAACCTAAAAAAACCACGTGGCTAAACTGCTGAACAAAAGTGACAAGAAATTGGAAGGTTACAACCGAAATACAAGATGGAATTGGTAAGATAGAAGATGTTAATATAGTAAATGACGTTGAAAACAAACCGTGTAAACAGATCGATAATGACTCGAGATATACAGGGTCGAACGCGAGCGTAGCTTCCTGCAATACGGGGGTTACGACGAAAAGGGGAAAACGCTAAACGGACTCAGCTTTCTAAATCTACATGACTTAGTGAGTACGGTGTAAAGACTGCTAATTATTAAAACTACTTATTAGATTAATAATATAAATAGATTTGACATATAAAATTATGATGAACAGGAAGTGATTCACACATTAAAATGTCGTCAGATTCAACAAGATTTTAAATACGTTCATCTATCCAAGCTAAAAACATAATATTTTAATTAACTTGAAAGAAATAGTATCCGCTCAATAATATAACCGGAATATTACAAGAATTCTGAAAAAAAATAGAAACCTTGAACAATCTAAAGGGTAATTAGAGAATCCAAAAACTAAACCAACTTCATTGCAACATAAACTTAACGCAATACCCCTGCAATATCAATTCGCTTCAATAAAGCCCAGATCCCAGAGCTGTTTTCGATGCATATTTGAGTATTTTTTTGCCAGAGCCGTTTCCCCCAGATTTATAGAATTGCAAAGTGGTGGTTAGATGGTAAATCGATATGGTGTGGAACGAGATGTGAGTAAGCTAACTGCAGGCGAACTACGGCATAGAGTCGCATAACGCCCATTGATATCTGCAGTTGAAATAGTACGGAATACGGAACTACTAACGAAATGTATGTGCGTCTTACAACCACGTTTGGTGGTGTGTGTGAAATGTGCAAATTTACTATGGAAATAGAAGCGAATTAGATTCGATATAGAGTTTGAATTATTGTAACTCATATTAACAGTAATAATGATAAATATGATGTAAAATATAAAGACAAATATTGTGTAATGAAGTAAAGTTTAATTACGGGATGTATCAAATGCAAATGGAAACACAATTTACGCGATCTTATAACTATTGTTAATGTCCATTTCTTTGTGTGTGTTTACAATAAAGTGTTAAAATATCTCAATCTACTTAAATTTAAAAGTTATCTTTAAAAGCAGCTAATAAATAAGATTGCCAATATAAATACAGATATTGATGCAAATACACCAACAAAACAAGAAACGTACTACGTGAATATAAATAAAAATGAATATGTAATAAATATTCTAAAACATCAATGGATAGAGGATAAAATAAAGGAGACAAATACTAAGATCACTGAAATAGGCTCTGCAGCTAAAATGCTTAGTTCACCAACTTAGTCTATGCACCAACGAACACAGTTTAGCTTATTCAGCAGCAGCACATGGGCTCACCGGTGTGGAACTGGTAAAATTGGAATTGAAACATTTGAAATCCGTTTTCGTTTAAAACAAATTGCTGTAAGAGTCACAGATGGAGAATACTATAAAACAAAAGTAAAAATGATGTTTCAGTGGCAAGTGTTATTGAAATTCAATTTGGTAACCCTTGGAAGTCATTTAAGTTGATGCATGATGTCTCTGAAGCAACTTAGATGACTGATTAAACGTTATGTTGATTTTAGATAATAATGGTTCCAATGTCACTGAAACAATAAATACCAAAGAAATGAGAAATATATTCGCGCAGACAGACGTTAGAACGGTTAACATTTATTCATATAAAATGAAAAGTGTATTGAGTGATAAAAATATATGTTCAAAACAATGTCCAAAAATACCCGGCCGGCAGTCGCTGCGTGGATCGCGTCGCATTCGGTGTATATTAAAAAAATATAATCGATGTTTTCTATCCCCCTCGTGTTGTTTATTTCTCTTTCTATCACTTTTTCTTGCCACTATTCGGTGTTTTGAATGTTTTTCACTAACTGTTAATGTTGATATTAACCCTATCCAAATGTATTATAGTTGGACTTAATGTTCCAGTTGCGTGAGGCGTTATGAGCTTTTCGAATTCTTAGTTAAGGTTGCAAATGTATTGCCTCCTTCTGTTCAACGAAAGTATTTCGGAGTTATTTAAATAAAAGAGTCGCTGTAGAGAATTGTTCTGAATGTGTACGTAATGCATGATATTGTCTGACCAACCGTCATCATGACTCACGCAACTTTCATGTAAATTTTATTATTTCAATTTAAATGTTTAAATATTGATCAGGAAAATGTAAAAACAAAAAACAAAAAATATATTAAATTTTCCTATCAGATATTGACATTAATTAAAGCACGTCGAAGAAATATGTTCAATGAATTACTAATAATATTACATTTTTCTGGTCGATTCGTTGTTTTAAATATAATTTGTAAATGTGCATGTATCCCGAATGCACTACCCTCTGCCAGGAATGTACTGCACGTTCCCCCTTTCCTCTTTATTTTTTAAAACTTCTCTTTTAATTTTATGAACTGTAAAGGCAAAGGAAATTCCATTAGCGAATTGGGATTTTAGATATTGATGGTACTTGTATTTTCTTTTTCAGCTGCAAGGTTTTAATAGTCTGCGTTCCGTTTTGTTACTGAAAAGTCTCGTTTTTAAATAGATTTTTCAGTAATAGTTTTATTTTTTCGCTGTTGTTTGTTAATTAATTCATGTGTTGTCTTTTTTAATTAAAATTTCAGGTTGTCGTCTGATTTTATAACAAACAAGACTGGTTTATTAGATAGCAACTCATTTCAGGACTAGAATGCTATTTTTCAACATGATTTGGATTTTTCTTCTAGCTCTTGAAAAATAGTAGCTATTTTCTTTTTTTTTCGTTTAGGAGCTAGTCCTTTATTGAACTTTAATTTTTATTTAGATTTAAATATATTTATACATTTTGGAGTTAGATTATCTACAATCGCTTAGAGAGCTTCCTTATCAGTTTATTTCGTATACAAAATAGGTAGAAATAATTAAAGGGTAATTGTATGACACACCAAAGGGAGTAGCAAGCTCAATTACCTAAGTCCCACTATTAAACTTACTAAACATAACGTGATTAGTTTTTATAAGTCAATTATTTTGACACACATTGCATTAACTACAAAAATACAGACATTAGGTACTTGTTCAGTCGCCATATTTATTATTTATTCGATCATAGACTCATTTCAACTAAGTTAGTAACTGGTATTAATGAAAATGACAACTTAAATACACATTTGACAATTGCTCAAACTCATTTAATAACAAGGAATTCTCATTTACGACATTTCGCTGACTAAAAGCTTATAATACGACCGGATTGTCTCTTAAAGCAATTGTCCCTTACAACCTTTATTGCTGTGCGAGCTTCCCCAAACCGCCTAGCCGTCTGCAGTAAGCGCCATAAGCAATATAGAAACGTCGTATGCTGCAATTACGTTACGTCTATCCATATAAATTGTCCTCCACTTCACTACGCCTCTTATTTATCGGCGTTTCCGCCATGTTTTTATTATTATTTTTTACTATTCCTCGGAGGAGCGAGGAAAAGGAACATTTATGATTCTGCCTTTGTATCAACTTTTGTTCTGTTCACGATTATTATTTTAGGTATTCTTTCAACGTACAACGTTGGATTGGTCTGGGTTTGATTCTTACGGGTCACAGGTTCGATTTCTTCAGGTTGATTGAGTTATATTGTTGTAATAATCATTTGAAATTCTAAATACCCAATCATTTACTCTCCTATTGTAACTCAGGAGAGCGTGTTGTTCTCGTAAAAGAAGAATAAGGCTAACCCGTCTCTTCCAGGGCACCATTGGACCCAAAATGCCTTAATAATCTTAAACATCATGCCGTTTGAATGTCAACGACATTAAAGTGACAGCATCATATTTAAGGAGCAAAAATTAAGAAACATTTGAGTATTAGTCGTTAGGGGGCGCTAATTACTTCCCAAAAGGTGGGCCGGCTTGCTTTCTTTTTAGGATACCGTAGTCAACAAGGAACCCTGTAGTTACGCCATGTCGATCTGTCTGTCCGCGGCTTAGCTCAGAGGCTCTTAGTACTAGATATATATAGACGGGTATACATATTAATCATGCCGACAAAATGGTCATAAAAAAATGGGTATATTCTAAATTCGCTACATGTATGTCCTTCTAGGCCTTCCTCTTTTCCTCTTCCCCTCCACTTTTCCTTCCATGATGTTCTTGATAAAGTTGTCGGACAAGTAAAATAAAAAGTAAATGACGTATCATATTTTTTTTTTTTTATTTTTTTTATGCACAACGGGTTGGTACTTGACCTCAATCACACCTGATGTTAAGTGAAGATGAGGTCGAAGGTGGAAGCGTACTGACCCGGACACCCCAACACATTTGGGGGACTGGCTATCTTATCTTTGACAACCGGATCACAACAATGCTATTAACATTGCTGCTTGGCGGCAGATTTAGATAAGATGGTGGTAGCTAGCCAGGCGGACATTTAAAATGCCCTACCACCAACCAAACCGAGTACTTAAATATGTACCCCGCTGGGGATCGAACCCGCGACCTCCGAATCGTAAACCCAATGTTGTTCACATTGAGCCACGGAGGCGGTTAAAATCATATCAGGAAGTCAAAGAAAAGGCGGAATGTAGAGAAGTGTGGAAAGGACCACCACCTCCGTGGCTCAATGTAAACAACATTGGGTTTACGATTCGGAGGTTGCGGGTACATATTTTGTACTCGGTTTGGTTGGTGGTAATTTTAGATGTCCGCATGGCTAGCTACCACCATCTTATCTAAATCTGCTGTCAAACAGTAATGTTAATAGCATTGTAATGTTCCGGTTGTTCCGGAAAAAAAGGACTCCTCCGACAAGAGTATAGCTCTTATATAAGAGAGAGATCCCCTACATCGAAGTATGATTTTTTAAATATTTGTACCCCGTCATGTCGTTGGATAGATCGTTTCAAAATATTAGAGTTTAACTCGAACCATTTTTCAATTCAGGGATCCGTTTGCTTTAAAGTGTCAATTTTTGTTAGAGTCAAGTGTTACCCGTTCCCTCCCAGCTAAAGATTTGGTTTTGACGTGAAAAAGTTCACAGCAATAGTATATAATAATGAATTTAAAAAACAGCTATGTAGGCTTTACAAGTCAAATCAAATCAAAAATATTTTATTCAATGTGGGATACAAAATATCACTCATTGAAAGTCAACATGTTATTTTTTTAAACTACATCGCTTCACAAGGTGTTATGGTTAGGGAGAAGAAGCGACAAGAAACAACAAGATGGGACCTTGATTTCCTCTGTTTTGATTTCTTGTATGTTGTTGTGGTTTTTTTTTCGGTGTGTGGAAATAAATGGTTTAAATGGTAATAGTTGAGAAACATAAAATTTACTTTCCGTTAAAAATTATTTATCAAACAACAAAAAGCCCCGTTCTAAGTTCACATGATATGTGGACTTAGAATAAATTGGTAATAGATATTTATTTATTACAAAAACATAAGCATACATGAGAATCGGGAGCCACAGTATTGTGATGAAGTAGGGACTGAGCAGCGTTGTCGGTTTTCAGGGTATCCTTCCGTTTGGCAAAATATTTTTCGTCAAATTTTACTTCCCAAAAAACTTATCGCACTAGTTTCATTTCCCAAAAGAATGTTTAGCAAATTTATATTTCGCATTTTAATCACTTATTGGTCAAATATTAATTTGGCAACTTTTTACTTGCTCAAGTTTTATTAAGTCAAATATACATTAAGCAAATGCTTTATTTTGTAAAAAATTATATTCCAAAAATAAGTTCGTTCAAATTTTCATTTTAATATGAGTGATAAATTGTAAAAATATGAAAGGTGATATTAATTTCATATAGGTTACGTAGGCTAGATTAGAATTGCTTGAAAAGAGTTTTAGGTTAGGTTAGAACTGTGATCCCAACAGAATTGATTATTTGACTACATAATACTTGGTAAAATGAAACATTGCCATGTAATTATTTGTTAAACAATCAATACTTTGGGAAACGATTTTTCCCCAATAATTAGTAATCCGGTTTTCAGTCGCCCCGGCAGAGTAGTTGATAAAGAAGAATGGGGACTTTCCAATCGCTATCAATTTTTTTTAGAAGGGGCCGCTTTCACCCTTGGCGTGCATCTTCGGAACCCTACACTGGGCGTGGTCCTACACGCACTTGGCAGGTTTTTTAAATCATTAAAAATTCGGTCAACGTTCGGGATTTGGGCAAGAAGTGATTGGAACTTTTTGATATAACAAAAACATACATCAGTACAACAGAATAACGTTTCGCTATATGCAAAATCGTTAGTGTTCTATTTACCTATGATAAATCTATCTATTATTTTAAGTTCTCTACATAGCGTCACGGGACATGTTTAAAGTAAGTGTTCTGGAATCTGGGACACGCTATGCACGATCCGTATACTTACTTATGTGGATCGATACGACACTATTCGATCCATTTGCTTTTCGTAGCGATACCGTAAAATCCGCGAGTGGATCGATACAAAGGTATAGGCTCGGATTAAAAAAATCGTATTTTTTTTATGTACAACGGGTTAGCACTTGACCTCAATCATACCTGATGTTAAGTGAAGATGAGGTCGAAGGTGGAAGCGTACTGACCCGGAAAGCCCGGAACCCGGAAGCTATTAACATTGCTGCTTGGCGGCAGATTTAGATAAGATGGTGGTAGCTAGCCAGGCGGACATTTAAAATGCCCTACCATCAACCAAACCGAGCACTTAAACATGTAGCTGGGGGGCGAACCCGCGACCTCCGAATCGTAAACCCAATGTTGTTTACATTGAGCCACGGAGGCGGTTATAACTTTAATCGTTAACGGTTGTAACTTTGATCAGGTGAGATTGTGACCAACGCGTATCCAGCCAGTGAGATACACTCCTGACCAGCGATTGTCAACATTTTACGTTATTACGTCATTCATAGATGTGTAGGTAGGTGCGCCCCTGGAGACAGAGTTCGCTTGGCACCACGTGGTCGAATGGACTGCCAAGTGCCGCCAACCTTGACACTGCTCTGACAATGTCAGTGTCATTTCACTTGTCAGGATTCTATTGTTTTTCTAATTTTGAGTTTATCTTAGAATAAGGTGGCCAACTCTATGGAAACTCAATGCCGGACTTTTGACCATTGGCATTAATATAGTAGTAACGTACCATTGGTGCATATTTTTTGTGGGGGTCACAAGCTAATGGAGGTTGTAATGGTTGCCCTAAAATCACAAAATAAAATATACATTTCCAAAAAAATTATGGATTTTTGAAATCTTACTTTCAACAAAAGTGTTTTTTTTTTCAATAAATAAACAAGGCTAGGAATGCGGGACCTTCGGGTTGCATTGTACGTTTTGTGGGACTATTTTACTAATGATTCCAATGCGGAATTGCAACTACAATATCGGGACGGTCCCGCAGAATTCGGGACGGTTGGTCGCCTTATCTTAGAAGAAAGTCAAAAATGATTTTAACATCTTTAAGTGACATCATAACTCCGTACTTTCTCTAGATATATTTATATACAGTTATAATAATAGTAATAAATAAATATTTCAGACACTCTCATCAATCATCTCCTAGTCCCAATCTAAGCAAAGCTTGTACTATGGATACTAGATAACGGATCAACATACATAAATATTTATATAAACAACCATGACTCAGGAGTAAATGTTCATATTCATCACACAAACATTTACCCGTCGCGAATTCGAACCCGCAACCGTTGGTTTCGCTGACAGGGTCACTATCCACTACACCAATCGGTCGCCATTTTTTGTCGGTCATTTTGTCGGTTGGTATTGCGATATTTTTTGTGAACGATTATATCGTCGACGCTACCAAAGTAAAACCAAACCCAAAATGTCCTAACCTAGCCTAACCACGAGTATTAAAAAAACGAGGTTAATTTCCGTTCAAAGGATTAGCGCGATACGAAATGGGCTTAACGTTACGTTTTTGGTTATGGTTTAGATTTGGTATTATCGTGCAAACTTAGCGCGATCGGCCCCCTGCAGCATTATGCTGAGTCAGAGCCCCTTTCGGTGCACAGTAGGTACAGCCCATCGCTATGACTTCACTTCACTGAGAAATACTCGACCAGGCTGTATGGGATGATCCCTTTGCTTTCCAACATTGTGGAGAATAAACTTCAAGGCCATTTCTGTTATGAAATATCAAATCAAGTCAAAAGCTCAGTTAGAACTTTGGGTTTGACTTGGCTTCACCTCAACTTGCAGTTGGCACTAGTCTGACTCGCAGTTAAAGTAACGTTTATTTGTAACAGTTAAAAGTTAGTTCTCGCTATTGCTTTGGGAGTTGGTTTAGTAATGATGGGAATTACAAGTGAAGAACCAAATGAATCTGGTAATCGATTTTGTTTTAAGTATGTTTTTTTCTTTGCTATTTTTTTAAGAAACTGACAAAAAACTGGGAGATAGTTTTTATTATAATTGGGAAACAAACATCTAATATTTAACAGATTGTTAGTAAAATAAAATGTAATTCAATATTTTTTATTTGTTATTAAATGTCTTAATCTTAACTTCTTAATGTCTTAATCTTAATGTCTTAAATCTTCACTTAACATCAGGTGTGATTGAGGTCAAGTATCAACCCGTTCATATCTAGTATCCATAGCACAAGCTTTGCTTAGTTTGAGACTAGATTATTTATACGTATTAAAAAAAATACAATTTTTTACATCAACTGAACTAAAGCTAAGCCAAAATCAAAAACGTCCCGTTCGAACGGTAAACCGTTGTAAATAGCGATTGAAATAGAAAATAAGCGATTGGTCCCCAGTACAGACAGGCCCATACCACGGCGCTGATTATTCAGCCAGTATCGCTTGCGGAAAAACGCACTCAAGTCGGAATACTCATTATTGAGATACACCCGAACAAAGCCGGCCAGACACACACACAGACACACAACACCGTCAAACACACAGCACCCGTCGTTTTTCGTCGGAGGTTAAACATTCAAAGTTTATTATAAAATGTGATAGTGTTTTTAGTTTATTGATCGAACTCCGCGTCATACGGAGCTCTTTTTAACAATACAATACAAGTTTCACAAAAGTGGTAAGAATAGAATGTACAATTTGGCGACCTCTTCCACGCAACCTTTGGGTATAACAACGGGTTTGACAACTCCGACTAACTGTTTTCAAAAGTTTGCAACTTATGCCTGTCTGTGTCGATGGCATTGTAGCGCTATTACATACATTTGACGACATACCAGTTGACCAGTTTGATGTAGTGGTTAGAAACGTTGATTGCTATACCAAAAGGTCGCGGGTTCGAAGCCCGCTAGGGCGTATATTTATATGAAGAAGACGGACATGTGTATGGATGAGTTATGGATGTTTTTCATTGATACTTGTAGGTATTTGTTTACAAAGAAAATGTATTTGTGTAGTATATTAACCAACTATCCATAATACAAGCCAAGTTGCTTAGTGTTGTGTGTATGTCCAAGGATATTTATTTATAAATAAAATAAATAAATAAAAAGATATTTATTCATCCACTTAAAAAAAATTATGCTACATGATCATTAATTATAGTTAAATTTTCTAACTTAGTGGACAAATAGGCCTCAGCAAAATAGCTGTTTTTCAGTCTCCACCTCGTGCATTCACTGATAACAGAACGCATAACACGTCAGAAGTTGTTGCACACTACAATACTATTGGCTACAAGTTACATGCAAGCAAGCATTATATAACCAAACTTAGGAGAGAAAAAAAAAATAAAATAATAATATATAATAATAATATAATTTATTTATTATTTGTACTGATTTGTTTTTGAAGCCGAGACTTAACTGATACCTTATTTTTGCAAAAGAATTTGCAGCTTCTTCCATATTGGAGTTGTCTCGATGTCTTATACCCTATTTATTTATTTATTTATTTATTTATTTATTGTACACTATGACACTGTGGTACAGGTAGCATGATCAGTAGGTCCCGGTAGGGAGGGGAGACCCACATAACCGTCTCGCCGTCCCCCACGGGAGCGGTATGCACAACGCGTAATATATTTTATCACGCGCATCTTTTTTTTTTTTTTTTTTTTTTTATTAAAAACTGGTTTCGCGTTTGACTACAATCTCACCTGATGGAAAGTGACGATGAAGCCGAAGATGTATCACGCGCACCCAGTAAATGCCTATTCACTCTAGACTTGAAGATCCCAAGGTTGTAAGTGTCTGTCATCTGTCAAAATGCTGCTGTACCAACGTCGCTCATTTAAACATGACCGGGATAAAATATGTGATAAACTATATCGCATGTTGTCATGCTACCCACTACTAGGATCACAAATTTAACGACTCCGCATTTAACCAAATAGGCTGCCGCGTAGCTATATGTGGCAACATACATATATACGCGTTAAGCACATTACCCTCCTCTTAGTTTCGCTGTAGTCGGTTAATTAGGATTTCTAACGTTCTGCCTCTGATTTTGTTTCGTAGAATTAAACTAATCAAAGCAATAAACGATTCTATGAAACCAAATTAGAGCCAAATAGGTGTAACAGACTTCCGCGGATAGCTTAGATTAAATCTTATTGCCTCACTTCGAGCAACTAATGAAAAACTTTAATTTCTTTTCCCTATTCATTGCACAACCTCCGTGGCGGGCGGTAGGCACCTGGCTTGCTATAATTTATTAATTTATTTGCTTTTAGGAGAACTTACAGCTAATTCATAAAATATCGTATGAAAATCTAACTAATATTAGGTCTTTACCTATGAAATTGCCGTTTTGTAATAAACGTAATGAAAAAATTTTAACGATTTTTTTTCATGTATTTTTTATTTGTATTAATCGAAGTAATCACCCATGCAATCAATGCATCTTTGCCAACGCAGTGGCAGTTTATTGATGCCCTTCTTAAAGAAATCAGCTGGATGGGAGGCAACAAATTCTTCAAAGGCCTTTTGTACTGCCTCTCGGGTATTGAATTTTTTTCCTGCCCAGAAGTTATCTAAACTCTGGAAAAAGTAGTAGTCTGTAGGCGCAAGGTCTGGTGAGTAGGGCGGATGACGGAGAGCTTCCAACCCCAGTTCTTGCAACTTGGAGACCGTCTGCTGTGCAGTATGAGGTCGCGCGTTGTCGTGCAGGAGCAGCGGAGAGGAGCGATTGACCATTGCTGGTTGGAGATGTGCCAGCTTCTCCATCATTGTGTTCAGTTCTTCACAGTACACATCTGCAGTAATGCTCATCCCGTTTGGTAAGAAGCTGTGATGATTCACACCGGCGCTAGACCACCAAACAGTGACCATCACTTTTCTAGGGGTAAGTTTTCGTTTAGGGCATTGTTTAGGTGCTGAACCAGGATCCAACCAACTTGCTGAGCGCTTGCGGTTGTCAAACAGAATCCATTTTTCATCGCAGGTAACAATGGGGTTCAAAATTCCATAATTTGTGGGTTGTGGTTGTCTGTTGAGCAGTGCAAGGCACGTCTCGACGCGTACTTCGCGCTGGCGATCATTGAGTTCGTGGGGCACCCATTTGTCAAGCTTTTTTACCTTGCCAATTTGACGCAAATGGACCAATATTGTTTTGACGCTAACGTCGAAAGCTGCTGCTAATTCAGCCGTAGATTGTGTATCATCAGCTTCCACAATCGCCTTTAATTCGTCATTGTCGACCAAAGTCTTCGGACGACCGCGAGGTTCATTTTTCAGGTCGAAATTCCCAGAACGGAAGCGAGCAAACCAATAACAGGTGGTGCGTTGGTTTGTAGTGTTAGCTCCGTAAACGTCGTTGATGTGGCGCGCCGCTTGTGCCGCGTTGCTGCCACGACGGTACTCATATTCCATAATTACTCGAATTTTTAACGTATCCATGATGACGAAAAAGATTGAAATGCGATGAAAATGTAACAGTAATCAATAAACAAATGACTACTTTTGGAAAAAGAATTCCATGTTTTTAAAATAAAATTAATTTGAAATTAGAATTCTTAGCCAAACAAAAATTATTTTGATTTGAAATGGCCAGTACTGCAGAACGGCAATTTCATAGGTAAAGACCTATTATAAAGGCAAACCGTGAACCGTGGAATGATGTTTCAATTATTAACCCTTTAAATATTTGGAATACCCAAACGTATGGGCGTCCCACAGGGCTCCATTCTCGGACCATTTTTGTTTTTGGTTTACATAAATGACTTGCCAAACCTTGTAAACGATAAACATGAAATAGTATTGTTTGCTGACGATACCTCTGTAATGTTTAAAGTAAATAGACTAAAATTAAATTATGACGACGTGAACAATGCTATTTCTCAAATAGTAGAATGGTTTAGGGCAAATAATTTGTTACTGAATGAGAAAAAAACTAAATGTGTAAAATTTGTACTGCCTAATGTCAGGGAGGTGCCCACAAATATAATGATAAAAAATGTCACTCTAGACCTTGTTGAGTCGACTGTATTTTTGGGCATTACTTTGGACGCCAAATTACAATGGGGTCCTCATATCCATAAATTGGCGAAGAAGCTCAGCTCTGCAGCGTATGCAGTCAAAAAAATTAGACAAATATCGGACGTAAATACTGCTAGATTAGTATATTTTAGTTATTTCCATAGCCTGATGTCTTACGGTATCTTGCTGTGGGGAAATGCCGCGGATATAAATACAATCTTTGTTTTACAAAAACGAGCCGTTCGCGCAATTTATCAATTGAGACCTGCAGTGTCACTTAGAGACAGATTTAAAGAGTATAATATTCTAACCTTTTCGTCACAGTACATTTTTGAAAATCTAATATATGTCAAAAAAAATATAGCATCATTTAGGAAAAATAGTGATAAACATGATGTCAATACAAGAAATAAAGATAAACTTGCAGGTCACATAAGTCGCCTCCACAAAGTCAGTAATTCATTCAAAGGGTTATGTATACGCTTTTTCAATAAAGTTCCTGTTGATATACAAAATCTTCCTTTCAATAAATTTAAAGATCCTATAAAACAGAAACTTATTAAGAAAGCATATTATAAAATATCAGATTATTTAGATGATAAACAATCATGGACATAACCAGCCCGTTCTGTTCGTAACCAGGCTATTTCACAATTAATAATGAAATATTATAATATAAAATAATAATTTTGTAATATAAAAACCTTTTTTTAAAAAGAGCGACCTCTCGAGTTTCTTGCTTGTTCTTCTCAGGGGAAAATTGCCTTTTGAACAAGCAGTAGCTTTAAAAATGTAAAATCTGACTATTTTAAGTGTACCCTGTGTACCTACAAAATAAAGCATTTTTTGATTTTGATTGATTTTGATTTTGATATTGTTTGGGAGACCTCTGACTACCCCATTTGGGATAAGGCTCGTGACTTTATGTGACAGATGGACAGATATTTGACATGATCTAAAAGTTTTACTACAAAATACTAAAATCTTAAAATATAGAGACTTTACGCAAACAAAAACGGTGCTTTTTGAAAAAATTAAACGAAAATGCCGAAATGAGAATGTGAAACGTGAAATTGTCAGCACCAAGAAGATACATTATCTTTTTAAATTTCACTTTTCTCAATGGAAAATTTATCTAGCCTTGTCATTGGCAGGGCTCGATATAATATCGGAGCCCCGGAGGCTGATAGTGCCATCTAAAAGCTTCAGAAACCGATTGTTTCTTTCTCTTAATATTTTTTCTCTCGCAATGATAAATGGTTCTTCGATTGATTTGAAATTAAAAGTTTTGTGGTGTGGTTCACGGTAGAGTAGAATGGGATTAATTTTTCTCTTATCTGTGGAGTCGCAAAAGGGAACTAAACTAGCGGCACGCTATGATGGCCGTTTTGACGTTTGTCCGCTCATTAAGTTCCGTATTAATTGATAACGACTTTGAAGGAAAAAATTGCGGTACTTTATTGACGATAGTGATGTGCAGAGATGCATAAATTTTATCGAATGTAATTTTAGGACCCAAAATTTATTTATTAAATTGAAATGACTTTTTGTGGCACCTTTTTTGTTGTCTTTTTGTATTCATATGTTTCTTGTGTGCATATAAAGTATGTATATTCATTTTCATTCCAATATTCAGTTCGTTCAAATCTATTAAGTAAACATTTATATTTTTGTTTTATTAAACCTTTTTAATCAGGTAACCTTTCCAACGGGCTCTTAAATAAATAAATAATAATAAACCTTTTTAATCAGGTAGTAGGTACTTGCAACAAAACTTATAGATTTGTTTTTTTTTCGAGAATAAATTGACATTTCACATCGCTATTGTAATATGTCAAAACGGCCATCATAGCGTGCCGCAACTATAAGCGATTATGAATCTTCTTCTTCAATTTAAGAGCTATGCTCTTGTCGGCGGAGTAACGACCATGTCTCTCTACTTTCCGCCCTCGTTTTAACCTCTTGGTACGACACGACATTCACCTTCTCTTTCACTTGGTCAAAGTAATTACGCCTAGGTCTTCCCCTTCCTCTCTATGATTATGAATAGGTAGTACAAAATCATAGTACGAAATCGTAAAGGAGATTGTTCAAATTTCATGGTACGTTAGTCCAAGCGCAAAGGCCAAATGAAACATATGTAAAAAAAATATTAAAATTTGTTTCATCACTGATTGTTTCCTTACCCACGAGTCTTTACAAACACAAACAAGCATTTGGGTGTTCCAAACTATCTAAGTCAATATAGAATGTACGTTACATTTGCCTTTGCCTCTTTTTTACTTTTATATCATTCATTCTTGTGACATTTCTCATTCTTCAAGTAATCCAATTTTAATACATTTATACAATTAATACATTCTTTTGTTTAAAAGGAAGCAAATCAGTATGTAGACTGAGAAATGTCACAAGAATGAAAGATATGAAAAGTAAAGAAGAGGCAAAGGCGAATTCAACATACATCCCACGTTGGCTTACACAAATATAAAATGTAATACTTGAAACAACAATCACGTTTCACCTTTCGAAATATAAAGAAATGCACACATGTGGGGTGAGTTCATCGCCGTTGAGATGTGCAAGTCTATTGATATTTTTCGGTAGAAAGTCCTTTAGTCGCCTTTTGTGACATTCACGGGAAGAGAGGGAAAAATGCCAACGGAAAATGTGCTACTGATTAAAACAACGAAAAATAAATTATGGTAAATGTGGATTTTACCCATCGAGGGAATATGAGAACGGATTTTTTTTACAAACGAATCTTTTTACGTGCCCAATCCACATGACAATAATTCACTTAAAAATTCTGTGAAGTCGGTTAACTTTATGAAGTCGGCTAACATAAACAGATAGGTAACTGGTTCTTGTATTAGCATTGTGCCTATCACTATTTTTAGCGAATAAGGTTATATTTTTTTTTGCAAATAACAAATTCTCATAAATGTATTGAGATGCCATTGTTAAGATATTAATTTCTTTAATTCTCTAAGAGATTATACACCGGAATATGACATGTACAAGAAGCAATGAGTTGGTTCTCTTCTGTGCTGGAAGTGGCTGGAAACCAAACCAGTCCAGAGTCATAAGGGACAGTAATATATCCATATCCTCACTCCAAACTCCAGATCCCGCTCCGTCTAGCGAACATTTTTCCGATAATAGAACATTCTGTCTCACTCTCTCGCGCGATGTTGCGCAAACCGAGCTAAAACAGGGCTCCGCCTAAATTTAGTTCTGCAATACTGCACCCGTGTTATGTCCATAGGGAACATTAACAGCCGCACTACTGGGTTATTTGGGTGATAAAACCCTAATATCGATGTGTTGGAGCTAGTTTTTGCTTTTTGGCGTTTCGAAAATAATAATTTGCTTCGCGACGTGAAATAGTACAATATAGATTATTAATTGAATCGTCATTTTACTAAATATATATTTTTTTTACAGTTTTATTGTGCAAACGGCTTAAACTAAATACAATACAAATACTCTTTATTGCACAAAATAATTTACAATAATTTTTGATGATAAAAATAGAACACAATTGGACGGTCTTATCAGTAAATTATATTCATATTCAAAATTATGGGATGCAGTACCCAGAATATTAATAGACTTTGTGACACGGATCGACATTAATTATGATACGAATGGACATAATAAGTATTGACACGGAAATTATTTCTAATTTAATATGAATTTAAATGTAACATTGATTCATATTAATATTATTTAAACTTAATTTTTATATTCCCGAACGAGTACGACATTGGAGCCTTCAAGAAACGAGCCTACACCTTCCTCAAAGGCCGGCAACGCATCTGTCACCCTTTTGGTGTTGCGGGTGTCCATGGGCGGCGGTGATTGCTTTCCATCAGGTGACCCGCATGCACGTTTGCCGCCCTTTCATATAAAAAAAAATGTAAACATTACTTAATTGAAAATTTGCACGTCTTAATAGGCAGATTTTGTAGGAACAGAGAGATTGTACCAACTTAATGTTCCCAATGTCCAAGTAAGTAAATACAATTTCAGTTCACATATTCATTGCATAACACATGTCACATAGTTACAGTAGGTAATTGATTTAATACGTATAATCCCCGTTTACTGGTGACACTAATAACTTTTCATTTTTTTTATATGAGAGGGCGGCAAACGAGCATACGGGTCACCTGATGGAAGGCAATCACCGCCGCCCATGGACGCCCGCAACACCAAAACGGTCACAGATGCGTTGCCGGCCTTTGAGGAAGGTGTAGGCTCGTTTCTTGAAGGCTCCAATGTCGTACTCGTTCGGGAATAGCCGAGTCATGCCGAATTCAGACGAAAATTGTTGGAATACTAAAGCTGGGTACAGAATGGTTTACTTTGTAAAGGTAATCGAAATTTTTTTGATCGAATTCGACTATGGTTCCTCGGGGAACGTTGTTCGTAATCAAGAGTGACGTCACTAGTTAATGGGAATTACACGATTTCAAATTCAGATAGTTGGTTCAGGTCAAGGTCATTAGTGATATAAAATAAATAAATAAAATAAAAATAAAAATAGCCTTTATTCGCTGATCTATTATTGAGATACCCCGCGACCCGTGGACCCACTGGCTTCACCCACCGGTGGGTGTAGGGGTAATTCCTGTTTACCCGTGTACCCACTGCGATATGGTTGGATTTAATTATCGATGAAAAAAATAAAATAATAATACGATAAGTTCGATGTTAAAGAGAAAAATAATACAAAAAGTTTTAAACCTTAGACCTATTTGTACATATCTCATTATTATTGTTTATAATATTATTTGTCGACATCGGCCACCTCTAGTTCAGGTTGTCCTACGACATAGGCCTCCTCCAGATGTCGCCATTGGCAACGGTCTTTGGAAGTTCTGCGCCACCCCTTTGGCAGGTCATCTTCCCATCTTTTACTAGGTCTTCCCTTTCGCTTTCTCTTGTCTCTGGTCATTAGTGATAGGGTATTTTAAATGTCCGCCTGGCTAGCTACCGCCGTCTTATCTAAATCTGCCGCCAAGCAGCAATGTTAATAGCATTGTTGTGTTCCGGTTGTCAGAAATAAGATGGCCAGTCCCCCAAATAAGATGGGATTTCCGGGTCAGTACGCTTCCACTTTCCACCTCATCTTCACTTATAACATAATAATAATAATAAATGTCTTTGCACAAACACACAACGCCATCTAGGTCCACAGTAAGCATCTAGGCTTGTGTTATGGATACCAGATGGTTGATAAACTACACAATTTGTAAATAAACACCTGAATAAATGAAAAACATCCATAACTCGGGAACACATGTCTGTATTCATCATACAAACATATGCCCCTAGCGGGATTCGAACCCGCGACCATTTGGTTTAGTAGCAGAGTTTCTAACCACTACACTACACCAAACAGGTCGTCAAGGTGTTATTGAGGTCAAGTAGCAACCATCCCGTTGTGCATAAAAAAAAAGTATTTAAAAACCAAAAACTCCGACAGAATATTTTGTATTATGGACGCCATGTTGGATATTTTACGATAAAATATATCCTATGACACTCCAGTTATCAAGACGAATCTATCGACACCGTGCACTTCGAAATCAGTCAAGCTATTTAAGCTACAAGATGTGCCAAAGGAACGGACATAGGTACTTACATAGCACGTACATTCGAAAAACTTCCTTCCTAAAAACTTCCTACCTTGGGCACCCTCCTGTCTTGGGCAGCCGGGTAAAGAAACTAAAAAATATTCTTTTGTCAGAGATAATATAGCCAGTCCCTCAAATATGATGGGGTTTCCGTGTGCGTACGCTTCCACCTTCGGTCTCATCTTCACTTAACATCAGGTGTGATTGAGACCAAGTGCTAATCATATTAAGCATATAGGTATGTGGTTGTCGACTTCACTGACAAAAGAATTGAGATCTAAATGGATGCCAAGTTCTGTAGATTTAATTATAATTCAAGCTGATGATTTCAAATCAAATCTTTAAAATTATCCTTTTTTCCATTTAGTTATTAATTTTTCAAATATTTCAAAATGTAATAATTCTGTTTTCTCATTTATTCCTTTGTATACACGCAAATGCAATATGTAATAACCCAGCTGGATGCCAAATTTTAAGTTTCTAGATCACCTGGAAGCGGGTTAGGTTCTTGATGACCAGCCAGCCAGTCGGTGATAAAAATCCCGTTTTTTAGACATGAATATATCAATGATTGTTTGAGCTACATTTATGAAATTTGGGATTCTAGTCAATCTAAGGGGCTTTAATAATGAAAGCAAATTTCATGTGGCTAGGTAATATAGATTTTGAGTTATTAAGGTGTCAAAAGTAGCTCCAAATGATTCGTGTAATATAACACACGGCTTTTGCGTCTTGAACTTGGCTTGACACGCTTCCGCGTGTCTTGATACACAAGAAACCATTTGTTTAATTGTGTCTACAAAGATAAGGTGCTTTCTATCTAATAGTAGGGTAATATTGGGTATTTGTATTGAGTTTTTCCAGGAAAACATAATATTCCCGTTTTCAGAATTTGCATGAATTTTCATGTAATTTTCCATACATTTAGCTAACTTTTATTTCATTTGATTACTTAACATTTATTTCAAGTGTAAGATGATTGGTGTAAGTGTCCTAATTACATTTATTATTATTATTAATTTTATATATTTTTTCATTCGACAAACATCACACCAAGAATTTTGTACATATTTACAAAAATGAAATAGTAAATACACATTTACAAATAAAAAAAAAATAATAAATATATAAAACACACATTTACAAATAAAAAATTTGTCCCCGATCTTGCTGAAACGAAAGGGGTCTAAGAGGTTAAGTGCGTTTGCTCTTTGGACAGCCAGACTTAGCCTCTGAGCGAAATAGAAGCCAGATCGGAAATCATTTGAAACTTCGAAGCATTTTATATATTTTTTTAATAATATTTATTTACATAATACGAGTCAAGTAAATTCATTAAACACAATACACAAATTATAATCTACCTTATGATCATGTTTAATATAACGTCATTGGTCAAAAATTGCGACTTCTGCATCTTCATCCTCATCAATCATCATTTATTACACTAAACCTTATCTATCTAGAAATAATAAGGCATTTTGCTTGAACGATAATACCAAAGCTAAACCATAACCAAAAACGTTACGTTCAGCAGAATTCGCATCGCGCTAATCATTTGAATGGAAATTAAACTACTTTTTTTAATACTCGTGATTAGCTCTAAACATTTTGGGTTTGGTTTTCTTTGGTTGCGTAAATGATATAATCGTTAGCACGATGCCATTTTATATATCAGCTGAACTAAAGCTAAACCAAACCCAAAAACCTTCCGTTCGAATGGTAAAGCGCGTTTGGTCCCCTGGACGGATTTAGATGGAGTTTTCACAGATACAAAATAAAAATAAGATATAAAATTTCGGTCATTTACACCAATCACCTTTTTCCGAACTAGGCAAAGTTAAAGATGGATCTGGGTAATTATATCCAACAACAACAAACAAAATATTCTTTATTTACACAACAATAATAGATATAATACAAGGAAAACAAGCAAGATGGTTATGGGCAGCGGTGACACTTACCATCAGGTGCGCCTCTTGCTCGTTTGCCCACCTCTTCAATAAAAAAATAAAAAAAAAAAAAAAAAAATAACGGAATAATTAGGCGGCCTTATCACTAAAAGTTAAATCTCTTCCATGTAACCTTTGGGTTAGGAAACATTGGTGTTTTTGTGCAATTTTTATATTTTAAAGATATAATATAAAAATTGCACACACAAAAAATCATATGTGAACTGTCAAAAATTAGCAGGATAACCTACTTCTTTAAGGTCCCATTATCTACCACCACTACCCTATCAAAAAAAAATATAAACATCAAAATCGGTTAAAAATTTACGAAAATATACGTGAAACATATATAAAAAAGTTGTTTTTTTTTATGCGCAACGGGTTGATACTTGACCTATCACACCTGATGTTAAGTGAAGATAAAGTCGAAGGTGGAAGCGTACTGACCCGGAAACCCCAACACATTTGGGGGACTGGCTATCTTATCTCTGACAACCGGAACACAACAATGCTGTTAACATTGCTGCTTGGCGGCAGATTTAGATAAGATGGTGGTAGCTAGCCAGGCGGACATTTAAAAGGCCCTACCACCAACCAAACCGAGTACTTAAATATGTACCACGCTGGGGATCGAACCCGCGACCTCCGAATCGTAAGCCCAATGTTGTTTACATTGAGCCACGGTTAAGTACAGTTGATCATAGAAACTCCTCCTTTTTTTGAATCGGTAAAATAAATAATTACAGCGATATTTAGTTATTAATGAATTTGATTATACAAAAGGCGAGCTTATTGGTGACGGCCGATTGATGTACGAGACCCTTTCAGTGAAAACAACGTCAACGGTTGCGGGTTCAAATCCCGCGAGGAGTAAATGTTTGTGTGATGAATACGAATTAAATAATCCCGACTCAAGGATGTTTATATAAATATTTATGTATGTTTATCCGTTATCTAGTATCCATAGAAGCTTTGCTTAGTTTGGAACTAGATAATAGCTGTGAGTGTCCGAAATATTTATGTATTAATTATTATACAATGTACTTTATTGCGCAAAATAATTTACAATAATTTTTGATGATAACTATTGAACACAATTAGGTGGTCTTATCACTAAAAGTGATCTCTTCCAGACAGCCCACAGCTATGGGACATTTGTAGGTATAATAACAGGTAGGGTGCACGATACTACCAACTAAAGAAATAATTATAGATAAGTATGTATAAATTATAATAATAACATCATATTAATAGACTTATTATTTCTAAAATATATCAGTCAGCAAACCAGTCATTCTTTCTTTGTTACTTTGTAAACACTTTGCGCACTTCATAAGATTTACATGAACAAAATCTTACAACTATTTCGTACTTCCTTAAATACTTATTTATGTTCTTTCTTTTACAATGTCTTTGTTTAACGATAGTACTTTAAGTAACGATGTACAAACCAATCATCCTAAAAGTATCACATGGGCTAAAGTGTTACCTCCAAAAATTTTTACTTTTCTTATTTTCCTTACCTTTTTATTATTTTAATGAAGTGTTTACGTGTTATTTTCCTTTATAAAAAGAAAAAAAAAATCCAAATAGAAAAAAAATCGAATAAAAATTGTCTTAGCCGGATTCGAAAATCGTGTCTTTTCGAAAGACGTTACCTAAGCACTCGTGTCGCTTGCCACTAGACCACGATAACAATTAGCAGAGCTGACGAAATTTTCTTACTCATTTATATGTGACATATTATTATGGATTTGGTTTGAGTGTTGATATTGTATGAATACTTTCTAATAGATGGTGCTAGAGTGCTTCGGTCCATACGGTCCATATAACACTTTTAGGGAGATCCGGTCTGTACGTCGTTTACGACTTAAAATTACTTAAATTTCCATCCTGCATAATCCATTTGCCGTAAGGATCGAACGCACGCCTATACGTGATTAGTCGTGCCAACCCCCAACTGAGCTACGTGGCTCTATTGGAAACCTCTGAAAACTAAACGTATATCACACACAACAGATGCGCCGACCAAAATTGCCGGCACTATCATCAATTTCGCCAACGGTCGTATCTAATTGAATATTATACGGCAATTTGTGTTGCCGAATATCTGGCTGCAAATATCCAGTAATATGCGGTCGCTATGTAGTTCGGTGGGATGCAGTTATGCCGTGCTGTCGTTATATTGTTTATTTACAATAAAAACCGGCAAGTGTGTGTCGGGCCACGCGCAGTATAGGGTTATGTATTTGCCCTCACAATATGCTTTGCTTTTAAGGTTTCGATTTGCAAAACGTATATAATATATTCTAAATTATGTTAAAATTACTTATTCCAAATAATAATAATAATAATAATAAATAAATAAATAAATAAATATTTCGGACACTTACACCAATCATCTAGTCCCAAACTAAGCAAAGCTTGTGCTATGGATACTAGATAACGGATAAACATACATAAATATTTATATAAACATCTATGTAAAGGTACAAAATAATTCTGTATGTACCTTTGGTTCTTTTTCTTGGATGAGCAGTCCTGACCGTCTGTGATGTGCTTAATGTTTGGTCGTCGTAAATATTCTCCGAGCGAGGCGTTTTATACTCGTACAATAACAAATAGCATTAAAACGAAAAATCGGGAATAAAATTCAGTGTAATCAATTTGACACTTTAAAACCAACAAAACATCAATATTTTTATAAAAGGAAATAAACTAATTTGCAACACCGACCAGTAATACATAGTGAGGTATATGAAACCTCCACATCCTGCCCACCTTGCCGTATGGCAACACAATAAAGAGGAAAATAAGAAACAAAACAAACAACAAATACATAGTGATATGTAAGAAACCGCCACATCCTGCGCACCTTGCCACATGGAAACACAGTAAAGATCAAAATAAAGAAAACAAAATACTTATAAATCTAATCTGCAAGGTAGTTTGACGAGTTGACCAGTACGGGTATACGTATGAGAACGTATCTGGCCGTCACGTGAAGCATGTACAGAGCATTGAGGTGAAAAGTTTATCTCTGGTGGCACCGCATAATATACATATCCGAAATAATCCGAATACCCTGCCACCACAGGAATTTCAAATAATCGCGGTATTAACACCAAGTTTTTCCACTTTCGAAGTAGTGGAAATTATCCGACAAATAATAATTACACCTTAAAACTATCTTTCCATGGAATTCGGACGTCATATCGTTCCTTCTCATTAATATTTATAGTGCCTTTAAAATAATCCATTACATGTGACTCCGACTTCTGACTTTTCACCTCTTCCTGATCTCGAATGCCTAGTGTTTCGAGAACTTGACATTGAAGAACATTCAGGCGATTAAAAGAGCAAAACATACCGACTACCGGACCCTGCAGCGTCCAACCTAGCTTTGTCTCTATTGCTAACAGATTCTCGTCTACGCGTACTGATCGTCCCGTTTGCAGATTACCTAAAACATCAGAGCCAATTAATACACATACATCTGGCTCATTATCATTATTACAATCAGTAAGAAAAATACCTCTACTTTGCAATACTGACAAAATACTACCCTTTTTTAAGCTAGGCAGATGTCCACAAATCGTTTTCTGTTCTAACATTTCCAGTTCACACTCAAATGTGCCTTGTAAATTACTTAATCTTATATTATACACTTTATAAATCCTCTTCTCAGTTGTTGATCCTCCAAACACAACGTGACTAGTCTCTTGTTGACCAATGAGCTTCAATTTGAGATTTTCTGCGACGTCACTCTTTATAAAGGATCGTTGTGCACCAGAATCTAAAAGAGCTCGCACAGTATGAACACCATTGTCATTCAAAATGTTTACTTTCAATGTTTGGAGGAGCACAGTTTTGGACGAAGATGTCAACATCACGGCTTCATTGTTCTCGCTATTACATTTGACGTCATTACCACTAGAAGTCTTCTTTGCTAGATCGCTACACATAATCGGATAGTGCCTTTTCTCACATATCACACATATAGGATATTTTCTACATTTCTTCCACATATGACCAATATTAAGGCAAATCATGCAGGCATTTTTCCGTTCGATAAACTCGTTGCGTTCATCAAATGGCTTTTTCACAGCCACATTGCATTCAGAGCTGGCATGTGAAGTTTTTTCACACCATAGACATGACTTTGAGGCTTTCTCACTCATATCCTTAAAGGAATTTCCATCGTAACCACTCTTGTCATTTTTCCTCTCGCTTGTAGCGAAACACGATGCTGTTGGTATAGCGTAACTAGAATTGTCCCTTGACAAACTAGAGTGAGCAAGGCGAATTCTTTCTTCTGTCTCAACTTCTAATCTTACGAAAGCAAGTAACTTCGACAGGGTTGACCACGGCTGTCCAGAATAAAAATGAGATCTACTCCAAGCTTTCAAAATATCTTCCGGCAAAGCCGATTCAACTAAAGGGAGAAGAAATGCAGCATACTTGTCTTGTGTTACTCCCATCGTCTTTAAAGACATTATCTGCGTCATTAAATTATCGTAGAGAGAACGAATTGACATTTTATTGTTGCCTTTTGCTTGAGCTAGAACTAAATGTAACAGTTCGCGTACATAATGCTCTATGATGATTTCATCTTTGGCAAACCTCTGCTTTAATTGTTCTATCACTTTATGATAGTTATCACCAGATGGGGGAAAGCTATCTACCAGTTCCCTAGCGACAGTGCCGTGCTCTGTACATTGCAGTAGATATTGAAACTTATCGTCGTAATCTATGCTCTCATCTGCATCAATCTTTTTAAATTGAGACCAGAAACAAATCCAAGACTTTACCTCTCCATTAAACTTTGGGAGCTCCAGTTTTGGTAGTCGAAATCGTCGGTTCTCCTTTGATGACTTTTGACTGTCACTATCATTGTTGCCTATGACTGTTTTTTTAGAACTAAGTGACTGCGACTTTTCAGTAATATTTAAAAATTCACTCACATTCTGTTTCATGATGTACCATTGCATATCATACTCGTCGGCGGCATCAACATCCTTTTCAAACATGCCTTCATCACGCTCCTCGTCGTCAAGCCAAAAATTTATTACCTTATTCTGAACAACGCATAGGTCCTCATACAGCTTTGACAACTTATCGAACTCGGCACTTACTGAAGTCCTTTCTTTACTTTCAAGGAATGAATTTAATTTTTGCACACACAAAGTAAATCGTCGGCGCAACAATGCGCGTTCGCTTTTTGCTCTATCCATAATACCTCACGGTCGCCACTATGTAAAGGTACAAAATAATTCTGTATGTACCTTTGGTTCTTTTTCTTGGATGAGCAGTCCTGACCGTCTGTGATGTGCTTAATGTTTGGTCGTCGTAAATATTCTCCGAGCGAGGCGTTTTATACTCGTACAATAACAAATAGCATTAAAACGAAAAATCGGGAATAAAATTCAGTGTAATCAATTTGACACTTTAAAACCAACAAAACATCAATATTTTTATAAAAGGAAATAAACTAATTTGCAACACCGACCAGTAATACATAGTGAGGTATATGAAACCTCCACAATCTATGACTCAGATGTTAGATAAAATGTCAGATCCATGTTAGATAAAAAACAATATAAGGTTTACGAATCGGAGGTCGCGGGTTGGATCCCAGCGGGGTACATGTGAAGTACTCGGTTTGGTTGGTAGTAGGACATTTTATATATCCGCATGGCTAGGCTACAACCATCTTATCCAAATCTGCCGCCAAACAGCAATGCTAATAGCATTGTTGTGTTCCGCTTGTCAGAGATAAGATACCCAGTTCCCCAAATATTTGGCTTTCCGGGTCAGTACGCTTCCTTCGGCCTCATCTTCACTTAACATCATGTGTGTTTGAGGCCAAGTGCTAGCCCATTGGGCATAAAAAAAAATGTTCCTAATATTACCGGATTACGGAATCTGAAACCGTTTTTGCACACCTGCATGCAGGTTGAACTCATTGTGGACGAACTCTTTTACTGTGTTCTGGCAAATAAACTATTTGTATTTGATGAGTTTTTTTTTATTGAAAGGAAAATAATATGGCATAGGTTTTTTTTTTCGAAACCATAATCGAATAAAGTTTTAATTGTGTCATATGACGGTCGCGTTTGTAGCCTATTCCCCATAATTACATCATTAAATTAAATAAAAACATTAAATAAAAAAAAAAAATGAGTTGCAAATAAATTTCGCACGATAGGAACCCTATACGAATCAAGCCAGTCTCATATCAATCTGAGGTCGAGTGCTAAACCGTTGAGTATAAAAAAAAAAAAAAAAAAAAAAAAAAAAATCTCAAAAAAGCCGCGTGCGTTTTTGAAAAAAATAAATAAACTATACCTATGCCAATAACTTCTATTTCACTTACCTAATATGCCCAATTTTTTTCCTTACGGTAAAAAAACTCATCCGGTATACACCAAAAATTATATTACCCATATTAAACATACCAAGTTCTTAACTGTTGGAGTTTCATGTAATTTAAAAGAATACCATGCTGATTAAGCGATGTTTGATCATTCCTTTTCTTTATTTAAACCGCCTCCGTGACTCAATGTAAACAACATTGGGTTTACGATTCGGAGGTCGCGGGTTCGATCCCCAGCGGGGTACATGTTTAAGTACTCGGTTTGGTTGGTGGTAGGGCATTTCAAATGTCCGCTTGGCTAGCTACCACTATTTTATCTAAATCTGCCGCCAAGCAGCAATGTTAATAGCATTGTTGTGTTCCGGTTGTCAGAGATAATATAGCTAGTCCTCCAAATGTGTTGGGGTTTCCGGGTCAGTATACGCTTCCACCCTCGACCTCATGTTCACTTAACATCAGGTGTGATTGAGGTCAAGTACGAACCCGTCGTGCAAAAAAAAATCTTAAATATAAAAAAAATCTGTACTTAAATCGGACTACGCATTATTGGGATACATCCCCAGACACAACACCCATTGTTAGCTAGCTTCTTATAACAACTAAATGTGCTTACGTTTCCGAGGTCGCGGCTTCGATCCCCAGCGGGGCACATATTTAGTATTGGGTTTGGTTGGTGGTAGGGCATATTAAATGTCCGCCTACCACCATCTTATCTAAATCTGCCCCAAACAGCAATGTTAATAGCATTGATGTGTTCTGGTTGTGAGAGATAAGTTAGCCAGTCCCCCAAATGTGTTGGGGTTTCCGGGTCATTAGGTACGCTTCCACCTTCGACCTCATCTTCACTTAACATCAGGTGTGATTGAGGTCAAGTACCAACCCGTTGTGCATAAAAAAAATTCCTATATCACATATTTCATATTTGAACCTATATTAAGATCCGAATCTATGAGATGTTATGAATACATTGAATAAAACAATATATTTGATGTGAATGACTACGATAACTTACCTTACCTTAGCATTAGAGGTAATCAACTAACTATGAATATGCAAGTAAACACAATTTAGAGGTGTAAACGATAAGTATCTGTTTGTAGTTGCTTTGATAATTTTCAAATTTACAAATGAAAACTACAGTTGTGAGAAAGAATTTTCGTATATTTTAGTTCGAAACTAGCATATTCCGGTCGCCCGTTTGTCCCTCAAGGTGCGTTGCGGGGACACGCCAAAAATAACCCCCACACGAGGCGAGCCGTCTGATTTTTCCGTGGTCCGGTCGTACGGCCGGCAACTTGCCAGAAATACGTCACTACACTATTACCTCATAAATGCTAAACTTTGTGAAAGGACTTTAAAATTAGCAAGGACGCAGCACTGAGCCGATCCACAACGATTACCCCGCGACAATAATTACGCAAGCTAAAGATGGCGGCGTGTCATGGCGGCAAAAGACGCGGGAGAGATGAGCTGTCACGGGATATTTATGAAATTAGAACTAAAATAGACGCAGTAGTAGCTTCGAACGAGTCACCTTGACGGACCGTTCGTTATATAATTGTAACATGCAAATCGAATACGTTCGAAATTTGGAAAAGTTTGAAAAACCATGACGCGATCGATGACGTAGCGTGACGCGGCTTTAGTGTTGCCACTCCTCCGTCTAATAAATTTATTGTTTGGCATGTAAACGGATGCGTTCGAGCCAAGAAATTACAGTGTTCGGTAAAAAAAATATTGAATGAACCAACGAAATGATGGCGCAGTCTAATCGGGTCTTGCAGCTTGCCAAACACTATCAACTATAAACAAACAGTTGCACAGGATCTCGATTATGGAATGCTTAGGCATTTTGGCGGGAATTCGATGATAGGGGTTATACTTTTACTTGGCAATGGCGGAGATAAAATAAGTGTATCGTATTCAATGGGTCTTTATGTATATTACAGCGTACAGCTTAAACGCCTCAGCCGATTTGGTCAAATTAACTAATTGTGGCAGTGTCATACGGCAGTGTCAAGTACCAATCCGTTGAAAAAAAAAATACGGTATATGACGTCATAATATATCCAATATGGACGATAGCAGCCATTTTGTTACACTCGATAACAAATAATTCCAGCATCCATCGAGATGGGCATCAAAATATAAGATCATTCAAATAGAAGTAATTTAAAAAAATATGTAAATAAAATCTTAAAAAATAATAACTCGACTATTATCATAAATAAACTCACCTATAAAAAGTCTAAAACAAGACGAAATAACTCAATTTATTTAGACCAGCCCTATATTATGTAACGTCATCGGTATCGTCATCGATTACGTTGACCAATGAGAAAACGTTAAATTGCCGCGAGAGCGATTAGCCAACCAATCATATGTCAGAACGTAATCGATGACGATAACGATGAAATTATGCAATAGAACCCCAGAATCGTTCACGTGTCACGTGCGCTTTTCTGTATCTTTCAAAAAGGGAACAATCGTTTGGACCGCCCAAACGTTTATGGTTGGGATATCCCCGACCACCCTATTTAGACTAAACGTTGTGAGGTTATACTATAATAATATATATGTAAATATTTATTTAACAAACCTTGCGTTTTTGTAAACGAGAAGCGACTTTTGTTCTTTTGATTTTTTATCCGAGTTTTAATTACTCTTTCTCTCTTAATGACGTCGCGTCCATTGAAAGGAGACCACTTAAATTTAAACGAACGACGTGACTTTCCTTTCTTTGTTAGAGAGTAGCTAGACTATTAGTTTTTACTAGTAATTTTGTGTATGTATTCCGCTCTTCAGTTCCGAACATGTTTTTATGTACTTGTAAATTACATAGAGACGTTTTTTATGCTTCACGGCAGATCTGACAATGACACCTGATATTAAGTAATGTCATGGAAGGTGGAGCGCGGTCACCTAGAGCCCACTTTTTTGGGAGTCTCCCTATCTTATCTCTAACTGCTACAATGCTATCAAATTGCTGCTTGATTTAGATTTAACCGCTTCCGTGGCTCAATGTAAACAACATTGGGTTTACGATTCCCAGGTCGCGGGTTCGATGCCCAGCGGGGTACATGTTTAAGTACTAGGTTTGGTTGGTGGTAGGGCATTTTAAATGTCCGCCTGGCTAGCTACCACGACCTTATCTAAATCTGCCGCCAAGCAGCAATGTTAATAGCGTTGCTGTGTTCCGGTTGTCAGAGATAAGATTGCCAGTCCCCCAAATGTGTTGGGGTTTCCGGGTCAGTACGCTTCCGCCTTCGACCTCATCTTCACTTAACATCAGGTGTGATTGAGGTCAAGTATCAACCCGTTGTGTATTAAAAAAAAAAGACATCCCAAATAGAATTTTTATTTTATTTAGGCAATCAAACCGCTATACCGGATGAGTGTTTTACCGTAGGAAAAAAAATAGGGCATATTATATAAGTGAAATAGAAGTTATTGGCATACGTAGTTTAATTTTTATTTTTCAAAAACGCACGCGCATGCTACTGGCGGGATTTCTATGGGGTTCCTATCACGTGAAATTTATTTGGGAGTCATATTTTCTCCAAGTTTTCTTTATTTATTTAATTAAATGATGTAATTAAATGGAATAGGCTACAAACGCAACCGTCAAATGACATAATGAACGCTTTATTCGATGATGGTTTTGTAAAAAAAAATTAAACTACCTATGCCAATACTGTAACCTATTGTACAAACCTCCTTGCCGCAAATACGTTTATGAAAATAATGTTTATAACATGTGTATAATATTGTATAACAATCTGCCTGACGAAATAACATTGGTTAATGACAAAATGTTTAAAATTCGATTGATACAATGGCTTCAGGCAAAGTGTTTCTATGATATTAAGGAATATTTAAATTATCAGAATGCTTTGTAAAGTTTCACAAATCATATTTTGCACATCTGCATGCAGATTGAATACATGATTCCTTTTCTTATCAGACCTTGTAAACTGTATTCTGGCAAATAAATAATTTCTTTCTTTCTTTCTTTCTTTCTTTCTTTATTTCTTTCTTTCTTTCTACCTTCTATTCCACCTACCTAATATGCCCTATTTTTTTCCTTACGGTAAAAAAAACTCATCCAGTATTTTATACACAAATGTAAAAAACTTGTGCGAGTGAATACTAGAATATATAGAGGTATACCTCTGTCACCCCTGTGCACCTCGGCTCGAAGCCACAAACTAGTAACATTGCCTAGTTCATAACTCGAACTATATTGTCACAACACTGTATTATCTTCTGTTTGTGTGGGTCCCCAATATGGGCGGAAACATGCGCCATAGCTACAGGCGCAAGCGATTTTTAATTGGTAACACTAACACCGTAGAGCAAAGTTATGGGCATTTCACAAAACTACATAACCAAATGCGGAAACATGAAATAAACAGATAACAAATTAGCTCGTAAAAAAACGTATACCTACGAAAACAAAACTTCCAATGGAAACAATGTTAAGAGGGTTTATCCTGCAGGGTATTCCATATTATTTGTATGGAATACCAAATTTCTTTTTCGTTTTATTCATTTCGAAAAATTTGGACTTGAATTTTGGAAACGATTCTAATTTTTCTTTTTTTTTATGCACGACGGGTTTTGTACTTGACCTTCACACCTGATGTTAAGTGAAGATGAGGTCGAAAGTGGAAACGCATAAAGCACGGGCTTTATGCGTATAAAGTTTCATTAGAAATCTTTTTAAAAGATTTCTTTATAAGATTTATCGCCTACGTCATTCCATACAAACTTTCAAGTCTAAATTTTTCGAAATGAATAAAACGATTCTAATGAAACTTTATACGCATAAGCATACACATAGGTCTAAAAAGTTGGTAGAAAACAAGTAAGTCAAATAGAACGTATTGGTGTCGATTTGGATGTACACCAACTAAACTAAAACCAGTTTTAAAGTAGTACTGTCTTTTTCTCCGTGGAACAGTACGATGCGACGGCACCACTCCAAAACTGGTTTTAGTTTGGTTGGTGTACATCCGAATTGTCACCTTTGGTATAGGTTGCTGATTTTTTTTTTCAAAACCATTATTGTATAAAGCATTGCAGACGTGCTGTAACCTATTCCACATAATTACGTTATTAAATTAAATTTAAAAAATATGAGCTCCAAATATATTTCGCATGAAACCTGAAATGAAGGAAGGAACCTTAAGAATTCCGCTCGCATATCCTATTTCCAGCCGGCGCGTGCTTCAAACTACCTATACGTTAGTTAATATGCCCATGTCTTCTTACGGTAAAAAAACTCATTCTGTATTTATCGCCAAACGCTTACCATACATTCGACAATAGAACAAACCAAGCACCAATATCTTACCCTAAGCCGTTGACAACTGTAAGCTTTGCACAAGGATTAGTGATGTAGGAGGTCTACTAATCCAATAATCCTGCCAACCCGGGAATCCTCGGATCCCAACACTAGGAATTTGCATGAGATTCCCGTTAAACATCATCAGTTGGATCCGAGACGATAGTCTTGGAACGGGGAGTTGGACTAGGAATTGTGTACGTCGATTATGAAAATTGAGGGTAGTTTGTTGGTGAAACGCTTTTGCATAAGTATGTGCGGGGTTAATAGTCGGGTTTGGATGGCTTCGACGTTAGATAAATTTGTATTACTACTCATTTAGGTATTTGCGTTAAATTATATTAAAGGTAGATAGTCTCGAGGTCAATCGCGATTTAGTTTGAAGGATAATACCAAAGCCTGACCAGAAATAAAACGCAAAAATTCCCCTTTTAAGTCCGCAAATTGTGTGGATAAGGATGTGTGTGTGGTCCGACACGCGCTTAATCGGTTTTTTACTTTCGAAAGCTGATATTTGCAAGGTGGTTCTTAGCTATGTTTCATTGAAATAGGTTAAGCCGTTGCGAAGATATTTAGCATTTAACACATGTGACTTATTCCGGGATGAGTTTTACAGTACGGGAAAAAATAGGGCATATTATGTAAGTGAAATAGAAGTTATTGGCATAGGTAGTTTAATTTTATTTTTTCACAAACTATTGTGACTGGCATAATTCGTAGGGTTCCTTATAACGCGAAATATGGAACTCATATTTTCTCCAAGTTTTTGTTGTTTATTTTGTCGGGATTATTTGGGTTAATTTCGAAGATTCCCATTATTATTTATTTGCACGTAACTGACATTAGTTTTTAATTATTCCCCGTATTTCACTGGTTTTCTCCGCGATTCCCGGCATAGGGAAAATATCGCTACGGGCCCAGCGCCGATGTGGGCATTCTACCACCGCGCCAGTTCTCAGTGCCAAGCCAACTCTCATTGTTATACTCCGTTATTGTCATATTGGTTAATTCCAAAAACGCTGACAAGTCACGGTCGCCATGTCGGGATTGCGTTGGAGGTGTTAATCAAATGACGGTTCGATGATCACTCTCCGTTTATTGTATTAAAACTTAAATATATAGTCTTACAATATGAGGGGGTGTACTCATATACTACAATTTAATATTATGATGTAATTTTTTTTTTATCTTACTGTTCAATTAACTTTTTTTTATGATAAGTATTAGGTTGCCAAACTAATACAGTAATTAGTTTGGCAACCCCTTCTGGGAATGTTGGTACAAAATACTTACTAAATGTTAAGTTGTGTTTCTCAATGTTTTTGCGGAGTTTCTTGTCGCTTCTTCTCCCTAACCATAACACTTTGTGAAGCGATGTAGTTTAAAAAAAAAATAACATGTTGACTTTCGATAAGTGATATTTTTGTATCCTACATTGAATAAAATATTTTTGATTCTGATTTCAATTAAGTGAATGTTGTGTAAATATTCTTTGAGAAATAAAGTCTAAAACCTAAAAAAACCTATATGGAATAGGCCTACAAATGCGACCGTCACGACCCAGCGCTTTACTTGATGATGGTTTTGATAAAAAAAAAAAAAAAAACTACATAAGCAACTTTCTATTTCACTTACCGAATATGCCCTATTTTTTTCTTTACAGTAAAAAAACTCTATAACGAGAAAAACTTGCTCGAAATCGAAATACGTCATGACATACAAATTATCGCTCAACATGGCAGACTCCCCAGAGAAGAGAGACAGTAACTTAGGGGTTGCTCTTTTTAAATAAGTAATTTATGATTCGATAAAGTAAGAAAAGAAAATCTAGAAGATAGCCTGAAATTTTATAATAGCATTTTGCACATAATATGGTGATTTATTTGAATGTCTACCGGAACATTGTAATAAAAGCATAGACATTGTCCTTTGAAAGACTTAGCGACTTTGTGTAAGCGACTGATATGGACAGCAAGTTTATTTTTATATCTTGTATTTAAACCGAATTATGCAATGAATAACTGTCACAACAGACAAGCAAACACAATACCATGTGCATAATGGTATTAGCATACCATTAAATTGTACAGATACCTAAACAACAGACAATCCTACCATTGTAAAAAGTCGCACGTGATCGGAATCCAAGCACGTCATTAGAAAATAATCGATGACATATTATTTTCAGACGCTACGATTTTAGGGTTCCGCATCGTATTTGAACATTAGAACCCATGAGGTCCCACTCCGGTGTCAGATCCTGGAGATAAACGGTGCAAACTTTCAACTTAAACTTGGGTATTGAAACTTGTTATTTACCAGTAACTGTGGGTTTTTCACTAGAATAGAATTATTTTTTTTTCACTTTATTTATTCAATAAAAAAAAAATCAGCTTTCTTAATAGTTCTTACAAATTAACAAGTAATCTAACTAATATTATAAACAGGCTTCCGCTCGTCGCTTCGCCTGCGTAGAACAACTTTATCGCGGAAATTTGTTTATCCCGCGGGAACTACTCACTTTATCGGGATAAAAATATCCTATGTTCAATGCAGGGTATATTCTGCCTATATACCAAATTTCATACAAATCCGTTCATTCGTTTTGCCGTGATTAAGCGACAAACAAACATACATACATCCACACTTTTGCATCTAACTTTTTTTTTATGATTAATTGGATTCGCGTTTGACCACAATCTCACATAAATGCAAAAATTCGGATGTTAGTTTATTTGTTTGTTGCTCAATTACAGCCAAACTGGGGCCTGGATTTGGCTAAAATTTGATATATAGATAGAACATACTGTGGATTAAACCATGGGATATTTTTTATCCCGATAAAATATGTAGTTCCCGCGGGATAAACAAATGAAACATATCCGCGATAAATTTATTCCACGCAAGAGAAGATGCGGGCGAAAAGCTTGTATATATGTAACCGTTCACTTTGGAAATCTATGGGAGAGAGGTCTGTGTTGCTGCTATGATAATGATCCTGATGAAACATAATGTTGCATTTAACGTTTGGCGGATGAATACCAGCACTGAGAAACAGAGGCACCTTCGTTTATTCAAACAAGTTGCAATTTTGTATAAAACATTCATTGCTTTACTCCTTTAAACGTAACATCACCTCAAGTGCATCGTCCTCCGATCACCTTGTCTCACTCATCCGGAATACAAACGAGTGCGCTTTGTGTACGATCGCTTACGAGCATGCGCAGGCGCATGTAGCGGTTTACCGTGGGATTTCCCAGTGTCCACCTGTTTATGGTTATGAAAAGTTTATATCTGTGTTTGTCCTAGAAATTGAATTAGTTTCGCTGAATATTGTTATGGTAATGTAGGTAGCGTTGCGTCATTGTATTGTCACGCGGAAAAGTCCGTACCTCTTCACCATTTTAAAAACATTTTAAATGAAAAACGGCGGGAAGTTTTGTGTTTGACGGTGTTGTGTGTGGGAGTCCAGTCTTTTGTCGGGTGTATCTCATTAATGCGTAATCCCGTTTTGGGTGCGGTTTTTTAATATTTAAGTAAATTTTATATCATATCATATCATATTATATTTATAAATAAATATCCTTAGATATACACACAGCGCCATCTAGTTCCACAATAGGCAACTATCGGCTTGTGTTGTGAATACTAGATGGTTGATGGACTACATAAATACATATTTCTTTTTGTAAATAAATAATTATTATAAATGAAAAACATCCACAACTCGAGTACACATGCCCGTATTCATCATAAAAACATATGCCCCTAGCGGGATTCGAACCCGCAACCTTTTGGTATAGCGGTCAGAGTTGCAAACTACACCAAACAGGTTGTTAAAAACGAAATGAATGACGAACCTTCTACATTCAATTCCAATTTAGTGTTATGGCTGCATCGTTGTGCACGATGATTCTACCAATGTCAGGGTTGAAGTTCACAATGCTAAAGTTGACGATTGTGCGGTGATTTAAGCTTCTCTAGTTTGTGTAGTTGGAGAAAGGACAAACAGAACAACACATATAACCACCATCTTAACACATAATTAAGACAAAAGACGATAAACTCAAAGAAGTAGACATGATAGATAGATTATAATATAACGTTGTTAACTTTTTTGTATGTCAAAATAGGCTGTCAAGTGACAGTAGGGGTCTTGCCTTTCAAATCAAAACAAAAATGCTTTATTTTGAGTTACCGACTCATAGTCACACCAAGTTATCACACCAGTGTTACAAACAGGATTCTTTTTCTTGTTAGTCACACTATTAATTTTTCCACACCATTTATTGTATTTATTCCCTAACTAGTGCTGTCCTAGCCTGTCCTGTCCTGTAAAATGGAATGTCATCTGGGAAGTCATCTATATTTAACTGGCGCAAGCGAGCCGGACGAGTGCGAGCGAAGCGAGCACGGGAGTTTTTGGCACCCCGACATGGATAGGTTAGGTTCGAAGGGTATATCGCCCGCCATACCCTTCGTGTTAGGTTGACATTATTATATATTAGTTTGTTCCTGTTAAACCTAAATTTTCAACAGGTACAGCACTAGCAATTATAGTATAAATGGTGTGGAAAAATTAGTAGTGTGACTAACAAGAAAAAGAATCCTGTTTGTAACACTGGTGTGATAACTTGGTGTGATTATGAGTCGGTAAGGTTATTTTGTAGGTACACAGGGTACACTAAAAATAGTCAGATTATATATTATAAATTAACAGTGTATGTAATATAATAACCTTCAATCCACCATGCTAATTAGAACTGTAATATCATCTATCAGATCCGAAAGCCCTTTTTGTGTGGCCTTGAAATAATACCACTCAGACGTTTGACCGAGTGCCAAATAAAATATTAGCTCCCGGACTATCCGGACTCAAAACTTGTGAATCGCATCGTAAGTTAGAGATGTAGGGTTTGGTACAGGGTTGTAGTCGGCTGCGTCATTGGAATCTCATTTTTAGCAATACAATACAATACAATACGCCTAGTGCGACGGTAGGGGTACAAAGTTACCATTGGCTAGACACATCTGACCTCTTCTTCAGTCTGAATTGAACTGAGGGTGAAGACGAGTGTGTGCGCCTGCGTTTGGGCGAACGCACATTTTTTTTTATCCACAACGGGTTAGCACTTGACCACAATCACACCTGATGTTAAGTGAAGATAAGACCGAAGGTGTTAGCATACTGACCCGGAAACCCCGTCTTATTTGGGAGATTGGCTATCTTATCTCTGACAACCGGAACACATCAATGCTATTAACATTGCTGTTTGGGGCAGATTTAGATAAGACGGTGGTAGGTGGACATTTAATATGCCCTACCACCAACCAAACCGAATACTAAATATGTACCCCGCTGGGGATCGAACCCGCGACCTCCGAAACGTAAACCCAATGCGGCGGCATTGTACATTTTCAATTTATTTTCTTAGCCGTGTAGTTTCCGGGTGAGTAGAATGGAACCAACCCATTTCCTTCGTGACTAAGGGAACGGATGACGTTTTAGGCATTTTGATCCAGTAATTGGCAACAGCGTCATTGGCCTAAAGCCCTCAAGGTCTGCAATTGCAAACCCGCTGCCAAGCGTATCGATTAAGGCACAACCCTGTAATTTGTCCACTCACAAAGTACGACTTAATGAAGGCTGTGGAAAGTCACTGAAGTCCGCTTCCTGGTCACTCTGGAAATCTCTGGATGGATGGGTGATATGATGATGACATTGACTATGGAATCCAACATTAAAAAACTGCCTCCAGTAACCATCTAGACGTAACCACGCCACGCCACGCACGTGTGGAACGACGCGCCATAAGACTCATAGGCGATGACCCAACGGTTACCGGCAAATTGCAAAGCCTTGAACACCGCCGTAGGGTCGCATGCCTTTCAGTATTTTACAGGATACATTTCGGTGAGTGTGCGATGGAATTGCACGATCTTATTCCACCGTCCCCTTTCCATCTTCGGATAACCAGGCGCTTGGTTTCCATCCACATGTTGTCAACATACCGAACATCCGCACTAAGCGCTTTGCTTCATCATTTATAATGCGGACTGCTAAGGTATGGAACTCACTGCCCGCGTCGGTTTTTCCCGACACTTACAACCTTGGGATCTTCAAGTCTAGAGTGAATAGGCATTTACCTACTCCGCGCGTGATACATCTTCGGCTTCATCGTCACTTTCCATCAGGTGAGATTGTAGTCAAACGCGAAACCAGTTTTTAATAAAAAAAAAACCAGATACGGACCTGGCCCAGTTCAATTTTCCGCTGATCGGGTTATGTATCATGAGGTTCAGATTTTATTAAACTCAAAGTTTTCTTAGCAGTTACAGTTCGAACTTTCGCCCGTATTTTTTATAGGTCGCGCCGTGTTTGTTTAAATTTATCGCTTCGAACGATTTATGTTGAACTAGCTGCTTCTTTTGTGGAATTATGCGCAAGAATAACAAGTCCCAGTTCGATTCCCGGTCGTGTCAATGGAAATTTTGAAATTTGTGATTGAAAGAAAAGAGGAAAATTTTACGACATCGGTAAACAATAATATATTCAGGAGTATTGCTCTCGTGGCGCATTCGCGAGTGGATTAGCGAAGTTAAGCAACGTCGTTGCTTGAACGGGTGACCATTAATGGATATTTTAATTCGTCAAGGGGTGTAACAAGTTATGTCTGTGGCATTCCAGCGCTAAAACAAAATCAATCAATCAATCAAGTACACTTTATTGCACAAAATTCTACAATACTTATATTATAAAATCTTATATTAGCTTCAAAAATAATAATAATTGTACAACAAGGCGGTCTTATCGCTATTAAGCGATTTCTAACAGACAACAACAAAAAGCTGGTGGGTGCGAGTTAGTTCCTTCCTAGCCATGTTTGAGCCGTTCGGAAGCTATTAATACAGTTGGTATATTTGGATGTTATAATCTGTCTCTCCGTTTCTTATACATTTACAATTTACGATTTTTTTAAAGATGAAACCCCCAAAGTTATTTAGGAGACTGGTTACCTTGTCTCAAGCAACGGGACACAACAATGTTATCAACATTACTGCTTAGTGGCAGACTCAGATATTATGATGGTAGCTTGGACATTTAAAAGGCTCTAGATATCCAGGTATATAAACCATCCAAACCGAGTGCTAAACATGTATCATCATGGGAATCGGTTATAGATGGGAATGTAAGTTACGGCAAATTTAACTTCATTGCAATGATCTTAAATGTAAGTGAATTTAGTTATCCAGGAATTAATATAACATAGCATTTCTTCAAATACAGTGAATGTGTTAAGTCAATGCAAATGTATTAACCTTATCCGTGGAAGCTTTGTTGGCTGATGTATGATGCATACTGTAACAAATTCTTCTGTAATATTTATAGCTGTTTGCTTTCCTTTAAATAAATAAAAAAAAAATCAGAATATAGAAAAATAAAAGAAAACCAAACCGAAGACTTCAAAGTTTTTCAGTTTGATTTTGTATTTTGATTTTGATGCTGCTTAGAAATAGTAGCGTTAAGAAGACGTTGCATTAAACACATCGGTATTTGTTATTCATTCGTAGAGCTTATTTTATTCGTGTTACCGTACGTGCGCGCCCTTTTGAGCAAATGTTGCCAGACGGTAAATTTTAAATAAAAAGTTATTGATATTGCTATCGATCTGGGAATTTTTCGCACACTTATAACTACCTCCGTGGCTTAAAAGAAACAAAATAAGATTTACTATTTAGTAAATCTGGAGGTTGCGGATTTTGATTCAAAATTATATTGTCAACTTGTCAAATATACCTAAGAAAAAAATATCTTAGAAGCATTGCAATAAAGTTAAATTTACCGTAACTTACATTCCCACCTGTTACGGATTCCATGATGATACATGTTTAGTACTCGGGTTTGGTTGGCGGTACGGCATTTTTAAATGTCCGCCTGGCAACATCTTATCTAAATAAGTTAATATTTGGTGAAACGTCCGGATAAAGACATGACACATACACACACATACATAACACCGTCAAGCACATAACACCCGTTGTTTTTCGTCGGTTAAAAAGGACTTTTCATTAGCGATTTCTCTCGAGTGTCGACTTTTCTATATTAAAATCAGTTAGGTAGTCAGTGGCGGACTTTTTGTGAAAAAGTAGGATACCAAAATATCACTTATTCAAAGTCAACATGGTTTTTTAAAACTACATCGCTTCTCAAGGCTTTAGTTAGGAAGAAGAGGCGACAAAAAAACTCTTTTAAATATCACATAGTTATATTACATATTACAAAAGGAAATTAAGATAACAATAAGCCTTATCGCCCCTACTTCTGTCCTATTTTTATTTTTATTATGGCAAATACGTTTAAATTTCTGTTCTGTTTAATTCGTGTTGGTATTTTATTGTGATAACGTATGCTATTTCCCACAATACATGTGCAAACGTGATATAAAGAAACAAAGAAATTTCTTTAATATTTTCCATTTAATGGAAAGAAGAGAACAAAAAAAGTGATTGTTTCAAATAAAGAAAATGTCATCATTTTATTCGCATGGCAACACTAAAGCTGGTATCAAGCGAACAGACATGAGGTCTCCGGGACATCCGGGTGTAGTACACGACGGCTGCAACTTTGTTAGGTATGCGCTTTGGCATTTCAACTGTTGGGGTTACTTAAGTAGGACTCTGGAATGAGTTTCCAGACGTTGCCCTATTCCATTAAACATGTTGGGTGTACAAATTCATGTAAATCCTTAGTCTATATGGTCTAAGCTTGAATTGTGTAGATAAAGCAGGTTCGTTGCAATGTTGGCATGAAGGAAAAAAAAATATTAGCTTCCTGATTGCATGCATGTTGTGACAGCGCTATACAGATATTTGCAAAAGACTTGAATGTTTTAGGTAGAGTCGGATCAAGCTTCGTTGGTGGTAAGGCATTTTTTATGTCTGCCTGGCCAGCTACCACTGTCTTATCTACCTCGAAGCAGCAATGTTAACAATATTGTTGACTTCCGATTGAGAGAAGATTGCTAGTCCCCAAATACACTTGAGGGTTCTTCAGACTAACCTTTATTTAACATCAGGTGTAATTGAGGTCAAGCGCTAACCCTTAGTTATTTTCTGCAACTGCGAAAGTAAAGTAAAATACAGTCTTTTATTGAGTCCAAATCATCGACGAAGAGAAAGGACAGCTCGGGCCCTCTCCTCCACATTTTTTTTTTTGAGATTGTCTCTGTTAAGACTATTGACTTCCTTAGAAACTAGGCTCCTTTCCCTTTCTGCTGTCCAAATAGCTCTCAGGCGTGGGCACTGTAGGGACCGTTAATAGGCAGCAGCGTTATTTACTGGTGTGGTAGTCCGTAAAACATCGGCGATCTCACCAATCTGTTTCCCCAGCGTTGGCGTGGCAATTTCAACATTTCCTCTCACACGGTTGCAGTTCAAACTTTTACCATAAGATATCAGCTGGAGCCGTTGGAAACGGCCTGCATCCATCGACTTACCGCGACCTTTATTAGATCTCGGTGGACTTTCTTCACTACGTTAACTGGTGTATGCCATTGATTTGCGTTTTTTTACCGACTTCTGCATTTCGTAGTGAAACACCGTTGCCTGACCTTGAGTTTTCTTATGAGGCCCTTAGTGAGACAATACGTTTCACTGCCATAAGTTATTGAGGGTTCTTTTCATTACAGTATTTATTTTAGCAAGTTTTTCTGAAAAAGTCGCCGAGTGCTTTCTGCGACGCATCAAAGTATCCTTATACAAAAAACTAAATCATTCTGCTGCTCCGCAATGTTGCGACTAATAGACAAATAAACGACAAATTCACTTTATCGTTTATTTGCAGTATGATTATATAAATTCAGGTAGGGAGAATAAGAAGGAAATGTTCCAAATTGTTGCATTAGTACAGAAGGTACTGAGTGAGACCGTCTCGTTCGATATAAGCTCTTACGGCAGAAGGTCGATCGGATTGCATATTGCGTATGGCGCCAGTGCCAGAGTGGCGGATTGGTGGCGCGGTAACGTTATATTAAAAACTAACTGCGATTTTAGAGAGAAAGAATGTTGAAACATATGTTGATTTATTTCTACAGTAGAATCTACATAACAGTTTTAATTTTTCTAGAGTCCCCGATTCCGGAGATATTGACTTTTGTTTAAAATATTTCTTATCCCTCAAACAATTTCTTCTTTGTGCACCTCTAAGTAACATAAGAAACGTTACCTGCCAAATATCATCAACATCAATCCCCGCGTTTGGGCAGTGTCATGATCTTTTCTGTGGTTCAGTGAGTCCCACCTCCACACTCCTCCCACTGTAACTCCTATAAGCTAGGATCGACAGTGGTACTCGACACGGCGCCTACTGAAGGTAGACGGTGCCCTACGTGACTCTATTGCTACCTTGGACCCCAGACTAATTAAAGAAAGAAAGTCTCTGGGTCAGTCAGTCAGGAGACGTTATAATCCTCCCCTTCGCTCATTGGTTAAACTTACGCGGCAGCACAAAGTGGTAAACAAACTTGATTTGGCCCTCCATCTACCTTGCCATAACCCATCAGCTGCGAAGTGTAGTCCCTAACTTATGCTGGAATTTTAAAATATCATGACTAATCCGCTCACAGGGTGCTACCCTTAAAGTGGCAGGTTTTGTCACCGTCTGTTAATCCGGAGTCTGAATAATAGGCAAGATTGATAAATCCACATCCTCTAATACCCCACTACTCAGTGGTATTTTCTTACCTCACTACCATTCTTACCGCATTACCGCAATAGTTTTGTCAGCCGATACCGAGTCTGTGAGTGCATTGTTGCTACATTCAGAGAGATATCTAGGCTGTTTGTCCTTATCGCTACTAAATTAAACTGTCTTAAAAGGACTTATGTCTACGAAGGACCAGGTCTCTGCCCATGAATTTAAAATGTACAAATTAAATGTCAATATTTAGACAAGGCAAATTAAAGTGTCCTCAAACTTGGATGCCCCATAGGAGGAGGTATTATCAGTATTCATATTAAAAAAAAAAAAAGAGTATCGGGAGGTCTCTATTTTTAATTCCTGGTATGATTAGGGTTTTGTTTCAGTTTCTTAACATTATATTAAATCATACACTGACTTGCCAGTTTCAATTTGATCAAAATATGCGAACAACATTTCACTCTATTTAGTTTCACAATGGGTATTTAGCGAGATGTCTAATTAATGATATGTCCAATTTCCACAATGTCCAACTATGAAGAGGTAAAGTTGCTTGTTATCAATAAATTCAATATTTATTAAGTTAAATAGATATTTATCTGTTTATGTTTGTTGTTATTTATGTATGTTATAAGTTTGGTGGCTCTATCTTTGTGTCTGTTCTTACCATTATAGCGGTATAGCGGCTGAACAGATTTAAAAATGGTTTCTATTTTTGGCTATTACAAAAGCATTTAACTTTTAACGCCTTTACTTTTTATGTTCAAAGTATCTCGGGAATTTTCTAAATTTTCAATCTTGTTAACCTTCTGATTACTACTTCTGAGTACTAGTTTCAACCACCACGTAAACTAATTTATATCTTAGATTTATTCAGGGCATATGGCATAAAACGTGTTATTTATCGCTGACACTACCGCCCCACCTTTAGTTCTTGAAACTATTTTCTATTTCAGCACAAACGGCTCAGCTGTTACTAGTCTTCAAGTTGTTGGTAACGCGATATAAATACATACAAACACATTTTGTGTACAGACATAAAATCGTATAAAGGTCGGCTTGTTATATGTTTATAGATAGGTACTTATTCATAGTAATACTATAATTGCGTAAGTCTGCCTATCTGTGCGGCTTTCAAGCCTAGGTATATAGAACATTACTGCTATTTTTCCTTCACCACTTTTAGTATACACTTTCTTGAATCTGTCTTTAGATAAGTCTTTATAAAATGTAACTTTTTAGATCATACTTTCGCTTTCTATCTCTTAACGGGCAATAGGTATCTTAATGGCAAAATGAAATAGGGTGTAAGCCGGATTCTTCGCTATAGCAAAAGAAAAATGGCATCTGCCAATATGGCGCCGTTGCCACAGATTGTAAAAGCATTAAAACCTCTTAGAAAAATAGTCATAAAACAGGAAAATGGCGGACAATGCGTGGAGACCGGCGACAAGCAAAAATATTTTCTTTGATGAGCATTAGTGGTGATCTTACAAAATTTTTAGTATTTCTTGACACTTTTAAAATTTTGCCGAATGCCATAAAATCTGTATACGTGCTATAAAAATTTGACTGACCTCAATGTATGGGGTAGAGATAATCTTTCTATTTTTTATGTAAGTATACCAACTGCTTCTATCTGCTAGTCGACTACTGCTAAATGTTCTAGACCAGGCACTGCTTGTTCGCTGTCCTGGAGAAGTTTGCAATCATAAAAGTTTTTAAATGATCTCTCTGTGGGCATCTTACTTTACGCGGCGTATCGACAACACTTACTTATTGACAGTTCGACATCCTTGTTCTTAGGACTATTGCCAATTTTAAATAGAATAGATAGAAAGTCATTTCACGTTCGCAAAAGCTTATCAGATTTCACCTTAGCATTTTACACAAAATTTATACCAAATCTTCACGTCTCAACAATATCTTTCAGAAATACTAAGAAATGTTGCGTACATTCAGTATGCGCGCCGTTAACTACCTAAATGCATAATAATCGAAAACATTTTGCATTCCGGCTTGCAACAGGATTTATTCATCGATACATTCGATGTATTTATTGTAAAATTACGTGCATTGTCCACTAACGTATGCGTTGAACGGAACGCAGCCGGCCGGTGCGCGCCAAAACGGCGCGTGGCAAGATGGCCGCCCGGTGCGTGAGTTTTTTCGCGGCATCTTTACGCGTACGCGGTGATTTTGGCCTGTGTTCCTGTGTGACGTACAGCGACCCAGTTAGGTAAGCCAACGAGTGCCACGGCCAAGTCCAGCCGGGCATCCCCAATGAACCAGCGCCAATATCTATAAAATAAATTGGACCGCCACGAAATAAAGACAGAAAAAAAAATAATAATGAAGGAAACGTCAGCGTGTGGTCGGGATTAGCCGCCAAAATTTTCAGGGTGAACGCACTCCAGTGTTTTGGCATGGTCCGGTTGTTGGAAGTATTCCTAATAGTTTGTTTGATTCGATAAGGGATACCTACTAGTTTTATAGTGCATGTGTTGTTTGTAAACTAAACTCGGTCTATCGTGGTTTACCTTAAACCACTTATTTCTGTTTACATTTTATAATTGTGTGTAGGCCATTTTCAGTTCTACTTATAATGTGATTTATGTATTTTACTATTTCTACGTAGGTCCTGTTCAAATACGCCTCTACCACAGATAGAAGCTCTATCGCTTTGTTCAAGTAAGAAAGTTACAAAAATTTGTATGGCAAGAATGAATCGTCGATGTGTTCGATGTGATTGGAGGTTTTATAGTCAAAATATTTTATTTCGTAGGATTAAAATATCATTTGGAAACGTTACATTTTCAAACTTAATACTAAAATTACTACAGCTCATTCTCAACGCTGACTCCGCAGAGAAGAATGAGCAACTCAAGGGTTGCTTTTTAAGCAAGTTTTGGGTTACTATTTGAGACTCGACAAAAACAAGGAAAAATATATATTATATTGTATAATTAGACAGAGTAACACCTAGCGGCTTATGTCCATTACCATCCAAATAGTCAAAAATTTTATAATAATAATAATAAAATATTGCGGACACTTACACCAATCATCTAGTCCCAAACTAAGCAAAGCTTGTACTATGGATACTAGATAACGGATTAACATACATAAATATTGATATAAACATCCATGACTCAGAATAAATGTTCATATTCATCACACAGACATTTACCCGTCGCGGGATTCGAACCCGCAACCGTTGGTTTTGCTGACAGGGCTACTATCCAGTACACCAATCGATCGTCAATATAATTAGCCTCTTGTAAATAATTTCTGGTTTCTTTTTGAATTTATTTAAAGCCGAATTTTGTCCACTTAATATAATGTTTTACATTAAAAATACTTTTAAAACAAGCTTTTAATGCTCCATCATGTTTATCACATATTATTCTATTACAAAGATGAGTAACATGAAGTCCATCAAGGAGCAATCTTCAGACCGTCAGACATGTGCAATGGAAAGTGCTCATCGCAACAAAATAAACTATCTCAAATTGGACTATGTTGCCATTTGCCATCAAGAGGTCCAATCCCTACATCCCGGCTCCATCACAGATCAGCTCGACGATACCATAATATTTCATTGTCATCGCACTTACATAAATATGCCAAAATTCAGCTCACTCACCCAGCAAGTGGTTGAAAAATGCTTAGCAAATTTGAAACGGGCATCTTACCTACATTACTTCATACAAACATTGTAAACTAAATAAAATGTTGTTGTAAAATAAATGTTTTGATCTATCTATGTTATTATTACTTCATACGAACATTGTAAGCTATATAAAATGTTGTTGTAAAATAAATGTTTTTATCTATCTGAAAGCTTGTAAAAACGTATGTATTGCCTGTAGTGACATTGTCCACATTTGAAATGTCTTTAAATTTTATTGTTTATCTAAAATGTCACTACTCTTAGTGAAGTGCTAAATCCTTTCATCTAGAGCAGTAGTGTTTTAGATCTTATTTAGCATTGGACTGTTTGTGAGTTGCCATGTGTGACTTGAGTATTGGATGACTGATTTGGTGATATTTGTGACGGTTTGATGTTGTTGTTTATTTCTCCCCACTTAATTTATAGCTCGTGGAAGTTCTGACGTCGTCAGTTCGATATTTAGAATGTTGCTGTATGAGCAATTTTTATGATTGTCTGCCTTGGTAATTTATTAATAATCATAAAACACCAAAGTGACCGTATTTCTTTGGTTTCATTCTCATATAACATTGAGGTTACCTACCAACAAAAAAGAAAAGTCTTTCTAACCTCACATACCGTGATATTCCGTAAGATAGTAGCATTATTTATACTGTAGTTTTACTACAAAACCTGCACATTTGCCAACTATTCTACTATTCAGCCGTTGTTGTTCTTATTATGCCAAATATTCGCACCTTATCGCTGGCGTTGTGATAGTTTTATTGACGCCATCTTTATATCTTTTCGCGCGCGTTTTGGCGGCGTCTCCAATATGGCCGCTATTTGTTTTCTGTAGAAATTGAGTTAGGTTAGGTATGCAATACTGTTTTAATCTGGATTTTAATCTCGTGGAAAGGATGTTTACGCAACTGGCAGTTTTAAATTTATTGAGAGGAAGTGAACGTTTCAGATGAAAAGTTTATGGCTTCTCCAGTTACAGATTAGTAATGAGAATTTGAAATGGACGAGAGCGAAGTACCTAGTAACAGCTAGTATTTTTACTGATAGAATACCGGTTACTGTTATTTATAACATATTTTATTTATTTATTCCAGCAACCATGTTAAATCACAAATAAAAATGGAAAATTAAAATTGACGGTTAATAACAGGTTCTCACATATAGAAATATTGTAGACAATATAATAATTTAGATGTAATCTGTACTTTTCTTGGGAGGATTTGCCCTTATTGCCATGGTCATGTGTATGCCTTGGTGTACTGAATTACACTAGCCCGAAAGAAGTTCAGTCAATAGCCGTGTAAATTTGTATAGTGTGCGTTAAGCGTAATTTCCTTCGATTTATTTGGATATTTATTTACGACCGAAGTAAATAAGATATTTTAATTTGGATTTCGGATTTAAATTTATTTTGAATTAAATAACATGCTCTTAAAGCGAATGTCGGGTTACCCCTTAAACGCAGTATACTACTGGCGTGAATTTTTTCTCGTATCCTAAACCGAAACTGGGGGACACTCGACTCTAACAAAAATTAGTACTTAAAGCTTAATATTTCTTAAAGGTCCCCCCCCACTTTACGTGTAGGGGTATAAAATTCGACCTCATCTTCACTTAACATCAGGTGTGATTTAGGTGAAGTGCCAACGCGTTGTGCATAAAAAAAATTTTCAAGATTTATTTTTACCACTTTGTCGGCGTGATTAATATGTATATTCATGCCAAATTAGAGCGTTCTAGTACTAAGATCCTCTGATTTAAGACAGACAGACATGGCGAAACTATAAAGGGTTCCTTGTTGACTACGGAATCCTAAAAAGATAAAGCGGATCTGTTCAGTCATAGATATAAAACTTACAGGTGTTTTTAGCGTCATGGGTCAACAAACACCTTGTAACTACAAAACATGTCCAAATAACAACAAAACATAACAATCAAGTACTAGATCTACATCCACAAACAAAAGGTCCAGTCATAACAATATTTGGCCGGCGCTACAGACACGACGCCTGCCTGCCAAACTCCCAGTACACTTGGCAGGACCCTGGTGTGACGTCACGGATTCTCCTGGCTACCCATTGCACGTGAAATGATGAGGTCGACGACACTTGTCACGGTGAATGATTGAACTTTGTTCTCTATCGCAATTGAAACAAGGTCATTTCGTTAATAAAGGAAAAAATAATTATTAAAAAACAAAAAATGTGACTGTCCAAGAAACGAAAAATATCTTGTAATATACTTATAAATATCTTTGCATATACACACAGCGCCATCTAGTTCCACACTAAAAAACTAGGCTTGTGTTATGGATACCAGATGGTTGATAAACTACACAAACACATTTTTTTTTGTAAATAAATCGAAAAAGACAAAAAACATTAATTTATCTTACAAACATATGTCCCTAGCGGGATTCGAACCCGCGACCGTTTGGTATAGCAGTCAGAGTTTCTAACCACTACACCAAACAGTTCGTCAAAATAGAAAATCTGTCTCCAAATATTGCGCAGATCTCATGTAAAGAAACGCAAGTTTCAATGCTCAGCAGTTCTGGGTCTACCATAAATCACGTTGGCACATTTACATGCATTACGTTATGATTCAAACCTCATACAATACGTATTTGTTCGTGCTACACGTGATGAATGTTAAATTAATTGTGTAGTTTGACATGACACTTTAATTTCTCACTAGAGGGACTTATACTTTCTTTATATTATTGTCCATTTATAGACTAGCCATGCCTCCAACTTCATTCGGTTGTCGTCTCAGCAAAATTTTTGCATATATATTAATCCACGTCCATGTAGGTTAACACTTTGACAGACACTGAACACCTATAGACGTAATAAATAAAACATCTATTGTGTCTGGTTCAGTGTCCGTCAACCTGTTAGTGTGTTAATCTGTCTACCAACCAAGTGTCATTGAAATCTGTATACCCGTTTAGCGGTGAACAGGTAACAAACACATCAATTACGTTCTAAAGTGTAATTGGGTGGTTTATTTCTCTAATATTTTCACGTTCTCATTAATAATAATAAATATCCTTAGACATACACACAGCGCTATCTAGTTCTACAGTAAGCAACTATAGGCTTGTGTTGTGGAAACCAGATGGTTGATATACTACTCGTACATATATTATTTTTTATTTTATTATAAATGAAAACATCCATAACTCGGGTACACATGTCCGTGTTCATCATACAAACATATGCCCCTAGCGGGATTCGAACCCGCGACGATTTGGTATAGTGGTCTACAACAAACAGGTCGTCATTGTGTCCAATGATGATTAGAGACGATGATCATGATGACGAAGTTGAAGTTACGCAATGGCTGTTCTCTAACTACATCAACAATCTTACAGCCCTACTCTCCGGCCCCGAAAATCAAAAGCAAGAAAATCATGGCCCAACGGCCATGATTCACTTTTCGGGTCAAAATCAAAATCAAAAAATGCTTTATTTTGTAGGTACACAGGGTACACTTAAAATAGTCAGATTTTTGCATTTTTTAAGCTACTGCTTGTTCAAAAGGTAATTTTCCCCTGTGAAGAACAAGCAAGAATCTCGAGAGGTTGCTCTTTTAAAAAAAAGGTTTTTATATTACAAAATTATTAATTATATTACAATATTTCATTATTAATTGTGAAATAGCCTGGTTATGCGAACGGGCTGTTTATGTCCATGAATGTTTATCATCTAAATAATCGGATATTTTATAATATGCTTTCTTAATAAGATTGTGTTTTATAGTATCTTTAAATTTATTGCAAGGAAGATTTTTCATATCAACAGGAACCTTATTGAAAAAGCGTATACATAACCCTTTGAATGAATTATTGACTTTGCGGAGGCGACTTATGTGACCTGCAAGTTTCTTTTTAATTACTCTAGAATATTTTAGACATGGTTTAGATCGTCAGCCATTACAAATATTATATGGTGCTTACCAGTCTTGAAATTAAAAAAGGAAATCTTCCGATACAAAGTGGGACAGATCAAGGCTCTATTTCTTTTGGGAGTCAGACTTGTAGCAAAAGTCGAAACTTATTTAATGACTTTTTAATTTTCTAGAGTCTGCCTAATTTAACAAAACTTAAATAAAATGAAATAAATAATCGAAGTAGATACATGATATTAATGCACACCAAAAAGGAGGTATTTATCGTGGGGTATATGCAGGCTCTTGGCTTAGAGACGAAGTTTAACCAGAGTGAATGGCATAATTAGATCTCCAAAGGTCGCAGGTCGTAATTGTGGGGTCGTAAGTATGTAAAATGTTTGATGTTTCAAAATGTTTTTCTTTGACATGTTGTGTATAGCCAGCTTTTCCCAAAGGCCATTGACCTGAGTAATTTAAAAGGAGCGAACACGTCATCTTCTACGTAGACGCCTTTGTATTAAAATCAAATTACTACTGCGTTATACACCTGACAATAAAATATGTCAGCGAATATCAATCAGCCGATGATAGAGACTAGGGTTGTCAGGTGAAAAAATTGTACACAAAATTAAAAAAAGTCCAAAGAAAATTTGAAAAATTAATCTTACCTGCAATGATTTATGACTAATTTAGTATCAAAGTACCTTCCTCAAAGGCCGGCAACGCATCTGTGACCCTTTTGGTGTTGCGGGTGTCCATGGGCGGCGGTGATTGCTTTCCATCATCTGACCCGCGGGCTCGTTTGCCGCCCTCTCATATAAAAAAAAATTACGTAAACTTTGTTTGATCAACCTAAAAATTTTATGTCGGCTTAAAATCAGTGCGTTATTCTCTTTAAAATACTTTGAAAACTATGAGAAAAATCTAATTCTACATGTTTCAATCAAATAAAGTGTCGTTTGGTTCATAAAATATGAATCTGTAAATAGCATGTTATGTGAGTTAATATGACATAATTATGATGACATATACATACATATTATGACATAACAAATAAAACAAATCGTACTAATGGCAGCCCTGACGAAGACACTTTTTCGTTCAAAAAATTCTGATTCTTTTATAAGTTATTACTTACCTTCCCCTGTCCCAGTGTAATCAAGTTTTAGAAGTTAAAAATGACCCACTTCCAAGAATTTAAATGAGCTGAAAATTCGATATCGAATATCAAGGTCGATGAATTATGCTCGTCGATATTCAGTCTGGTTAATTTGAGCAACCCTCTCTTACAGTTTTGCTCATTCTTTGGCGGGTAAGGCCTATGGAAAAGCAGTAATTTTAATTTTAATCAAGCTTATCGACCTCGAGACATTGTTTGTTTGTGAACGCTTCATAATATAACTTTTTATCTCAAGAAATTAAATAACATACACTTGTAACTTCCTATAATCTTAAGGCCGTGATTTTTTGCACATGGATATGGTTTTTTATATATACAGGGCGTCCCACGGCTATGCCACATGGAGGGAAAGTACCTTGAATTTTGTAGATGGAACATTTTACTAACAGAAGACATTATTTTAATTTAAAAAACAATTTAAACTGCATTCATAGATTTTTAAATAAGTACATGGTTGAACCGGGAATCGAACCCTTTATTTACAAAAAAAAAATTACCATGTAGCTTTATCATACCGATCGAAAGGCTTCATCATAAGGATTATTTTTTGCTAAATAATATAGTGTCAGAAATAAAAGGAAGACCATGAATTTTAACATTAGATGTGCAATTTTGTTCAGAAAAATGAAAAGCTGACATTGCCGTAAGGACATACAACTGACATTATCATTACTAATACTAATTACCCACTCGAGAAGTATGCATCATTTCCCTATTATAATTTAAGTTCATGATAAAATGATAAAGAGATACGTAATTAGTAAGTAGGTACCTGGTTGTATGCCGTTGTATGGTTGTAGTACATTTTTACGAAGGGCATCTCGATACGGACAGGTATTTAGAAATACTTGAGATTTTAAGAAATGAGATAAATAATCTTTCGGTAGCAGAACGACAAAACCTTACTTTTCAGCAACATGGGGCTCCGACTCATAACAGTAACAGAACAAAGGACTATCTCAATGAACATTTTCTTTCCTGGATCGGGACAAGTGGACGAATAAGATGGCCGCCGAGATCCCCAGATCTAACCCCGTTAGATTTTTTTTATGTGGTTATTTAAAAAATTTAGTTTACAAGAACCAGTGTCAAAGTGTCCACGAGCTACAAACAGAATTTCGACGCATTATTCAAAATATCCACCACAACATGATCAAAAAATCGACAGGGAGCGAAATAATCAAAAGAGTGCGACTTTGTATTGAACAGGATGGGACTCATTTTGAGCATTTGATAAATTGATTAATTTTGTATTAAAAATGTTAAAATTCATTGTCTTCCTTTTATTTCTGACACTATGTTATTTAGCAAAAAATAATCCTTATGATGAAGCCTTTCGATCGGTATGATAAAGCTACATGGTAATTTTTTTTTTATAAATAAAGGGTTCGATTCCCGGGTCAACCATGTACTTATTTAAAAATCTATGAATGCAGTTTAAATTGTTTTTTAAATTAAAATAATGTCTTCTGTTAGTAAAATGTTCCATCAACATAAGACTTGACGCCAAAAGGGTCACAGATGCGTTGCCGGCCTTTGAGGAAGGTGTAGGCTCGTTTCTTGAAGGTTCCAATGTCGTACTCGTTCGGGAATACCGCCGCCGGAAGTCCGTTCCACAGGGTGGTCGTACGTGGTAAGAAATTTCTTGAGAAACGTACAGTCGTAGACTTCCACTCATCCAGGTGATGTGTATGGAAATTTAATTTTCGGCGAGAAGTGTATCGGTTAAATTGAGCAGAGGGTATTAGCTCGAACAGTTCTTCACCTTTTAGTGATAGAATAAAAATGTTTTATAACAACTCGTTAGCTTGCTTTAGATTTGTTTTTGTAATAAAACAATTTGTATTTAGTAATAAAACAAATTATTAGATGAAAATTATCACTATGAATTTCATTACACCGGAGAATATACTGAGGGCTGCCTTTTAAGTTATATCGTTTGAAATAAGTATAGACAGTCTAATAGATTATTATTATTTTTTTTTCAAAGAATTCTCCGTGATATTTAATACACTTTTGCATATGTTCGAACCATACCTAAAGCAAGCTACAAAGAGGTAAGAAAACATTTTTATTCTATTGCTGATGGATACGCTATCCTTCTACAAAAAATCAGAAATTATAAGATTATCCGAAGTTACACTACAAAAATTTACGTATTTTTACTGAACTGAAATTGAGTTTGACAGAGAGTTTAGTGAATTCACTTAATCTTGCAAAATTTGTTTAAAATTTCGACTAATAACATTTGTGCTTATATTCATATACACGTCACACTTCAACGGTCTATAGCAGTTCACTCCTCAAATACGCTACCCCCACGCCATTAGCATCGTTTTCTGGACAAGCGAGCTGGGAGTTAAGCTTCATTATCCCTTATGGTTCAACTGTCAGCGACACCAACGGTTGCGGGTTCGAATCCCGCGACGGATAAATGTTTGTGTGATGAATATGAACATTTATTCCTGAGTCATGGATGTTTATATAAATATTTATGTATGTTTATCCGTTATCTAGTAGCCATAGTACAAGCTTTGCTTAGTTTGGGACTAGATGATTGGTGTAAGTGTCCGAAATATTTATTTATTATTTATTATTATTATTATTATTTTATATCACCCACGCCTGAAAGAGACGGGTTTATCCTACTCTACATTAATTTCTTTTATTTCTCTAGTTTTATTTTTAGTATAAGTACCTGACCTAATTTCACAATCTTTTAAAAGTATTTATGCGAATCATGTAGATGTCTGTTTTGTTTAACACCGAACAGTTCTTTTTGCAATGCATTTGTGTGTCAAAATAATTACAAATACTTGTATTTTATTCCAGGGCATGTTTACCGGTTTATTTTTCAACCTAAATCAGCGTCAAGTACAAAAGTGTTTTATTTACGTTTGGCTCTACCTTAACCTTAAAAAACCGGTTTCCTTAAGGAGCTAAACCAAATAGAGTTTGAATCAAGTAAGCGGATTTTAGTGGTTTTCATTTCGCACTTACCGACGACGCCGTCTCTATCACTACAAACTTCATACGACGCCGACGCGTGCACTGTCTGTCTGGATTAAACCAATTTATTAAGGTTTTAGGTACCGCTCTTATTTCGGACGCGCGAAACTTTTTCTAAAATCCGGTATACACCTTTATTTAACGGTATTTTCGAAACCGGTTACAAGCCCTGTTTTATTCACATCGTGTTTCACTAACGATATCTTTGGAAATACAATTGTAGAGGCATTGTTATTGGTACCGGTTATTTACGATTTATTTTTCTTATGAAACGTTCTGTATAAACTGTTATTCAATACATAAAAATCGAATGATTAATCGAATTGCTAGACATAATTAAGAGCCACAGATATTGTAAAAAAATTATTTACTCGTTAAATTTACAAATGATCGAAAATCAGTGTTACATTATAGATACCCGTTTCCTGTTCACTGAAACATAGTTCCATAAAAAAAAAACGAGAAACCGGTTTTTTATCAAAGCTACAGCCATACGCAATTGAATTTATTCGTTCTAAAATAACAGGAATAACAAATTTTCAATAATTTGTCTATTTAATGAGAAAATGTTTGTCTAACGTGTTCAAGGTGCTTGTCTTTACGGATGATACCAAGCATGGCCGCACACCGCACCGACGCATTATTTATTTATTCTGTGCCGAAGTTCTTGCGACGATGCGTGTGGGTCTATGTGGGGCCTAGATTCGAAGCCATTTTGTCATTAAAGAGAAAGTATCACTGCAATTTTTTTAAATAGTGTGAGTTTTCCGACCTATTAAAAAGTCGCTGCTCTTCTCAGAATATGACGTAATCTATATAGTCTACAGGATGGGCCGAAGGAACATACATATATTAACACCCAACAATATTACTCTTCTTCTGGCGTAGTCGGGTAATAACATTGTTCAGTGTATTACACCCACTTTTTTGAGTGGCTTTGTGAATGTAGGTTTTATGTTACAAGTAAAATCCAGTAGGTACATTCATAATTTTGTCGTAAAATTGTCTTAATACCCTATATCTTAATATCTTCATTGTACACAAAATTGTTACAGAAATATGCATTGTATATAAATTGTCTTTACCATTTTATTACTTAATAAGTACAATCGGTCTCATAAGTGCATAATCCAGTCCCAGCTTAAACGATTTAGATTTATTCGAACACTTACTACTACTACTGCGACTCTACATATGTATCTAAAGTAGTAATGCGTTTTGCGTAAGAGTCAAATGTAAGTCATTTTCATTACAAATTCTAAGCTGATCGAAAATATCTAAATCAGTTGAAGATGAGACTATGACCGCGCTTTTGAACGTGACACTGTAAAAGATATCGCCATAGAATTTTATCTTTAAAAATTAAGAGTCCCTTGTTGGGCGCCAAAAGTTTTGTCAAAGAATTGGAATAATGTATCATTTTTTGAAATGGATGCTTGGATCAGTTGTTTGAAACTATCGCATCCTTAAAGACTAATACAAAGTGGGATTGGAGAATCTATGTAATGATATTTATTATGATGTCAAGGATTTACTTAGAAGTGGTACTTTTTTCCGATTTTTTGACTGTACATCATTAATTACAAGGCAATAGTCGCCGCTACATTAAGTGCACATTATTAGTATTTAGTCAATGCTGGTAAGTTCTAAATAGACCTATTAGCCTTTGCGGGTGTTACGCACTTGCCTGCACTAGAAACCGATCTCTGAGGAGACTTTCTTCGCCCTCCAGGATATTTATTGTGCTGCACGGAGTAAGGAACAAATTTTAACTAGAGAGAATGGTACAATAGATCTGCAGAAATTGCAGTGACTGTAATGGGGTGAAATATGATGAAATGAAATTATTTTCACAGGTTTTGTGAAGACAATTTAGTGACGTCTTGCTATTTGTGTATTACATTTATATTTTCTAATATATTAGTCGGACACCAAGCCGGCAAAAGGTATTATGCATTATGATCTTCCGATGTTTCTGTTCTTGTTACACATGTTCGCTCATTCTATTTTATTTCTCGTATAAAACTTTGGCACCATGAAAATGAGTAAAGAAACCCCTTTCGGTTTACATACGTATGTTAATCATAAAACGATTTATCAACATATTTTTGGGCGGCCACCCTGTAATAAGAGCCATTCTGATTTCACTGTATAAATAAGGTCCTTCTTAAGAGTGACAGGTATTTTCAACCTGAACAATTTTGCTTAGGACCAATTTTGAAATTGCCAAAAAAATCAGTTTTTCCATAGAAAAATTCAAATACCTATTCGACCAAAATGTATGAAGAGCTGATTCTTTTGCAATATCACAGATGGAGCCACTGTTGGGAGTACCTAAATGACGCAAAGAAATCATCCAAACTTTATTCGAATCATAGAGACTATTTTAATATAACAGCTACGTATGGTATACCTACTTAACAAAAGCAAATTAAAGAAGACTGATGGCTGGTGGAGTGTTAAGGTCTGGTACTGAGAAGGTGGACAGACGACCTGAGAAGGTCGTGGAAAGTCGTTGGATGCAGGTCGTTTTGAAAATAGTTGTTCTGGAAAGCCTATGTTCAGCAGTGGGCGTTCTGTGACTGATGTGATAATGATGATCAAGGAACACTTAACTGTAAGGGAGAAAAGAGTATTTTTGAACCCCATTGCTAAAATATCATTAGGGATTTCAGAAGGACCTTATATAATTTAGGCAACCTATACTCTTACTTGAACGATGAGAGCCAGTAAAAATTTTTGATGCATTAGCGTAATTTAAGGGCCTGCGCGCTGTCAATGAAATATTTTCTTGCTAAATAAATGGGAGCAATTTATGGAAAATTTGTCTCACACGATTTGTGCACGTTTCCAGTGTTAAATAAAGGCGTATCTATAGCTACACAGGTAGATTTGGCTCATTGAATTTATAAATTCTGAAATAACTACAGGGCTCGTGTATCAATCGTGTAAAACAGATTTTTGATAATATGTTGCTCCCAGCAAATAATTTTCAACGACTGACGCTAGTGTAAATGCTACTGCAGGTAGGCCAGTTATCAGATCATGGTTGGCACCTGTTGGCTCGATTCTGCAGATCACTGGTGTTGCTGATAAGTCCCATTGTCCATCAGTACCTCTAGTAAGTGTCTACTCAAATTGGGGGTCTATCACGAAAAGTTTTTGGGAAACATATTCGAGCCGAGGACGAAAAATGACATGATTCTTCGTTCCGGTGCGAAATTTCGGAAAATCTTTCGCTCAGGCCCTCAGTTCTCGCTATCGAAAACCATCGGTAAAGCTGCAATTCGGAAAGTGAAGCCTGGATACATGACGCTAGGAGAGAGTTAAAACTTGTATTGCAAAATTTTAATTCTCTCCTAACGCATCACCAGTGGAAATTGTCTGGATTGGTGGACGTGGGAGACAAAAATTATATTGTAAAATGAAAACACATCGCGATGGCCATCTGTAGACAAGGCGAGCTCGCGTATGCTATAGAGGGCCATTGCGAGCTGACGTGGCCTCGTGTGAGGCATCGCTGACCAATTCTGTGCTCTTCCGGCCAAAGGCTATACCTACCCCACCATCGCGTGATTGATATTAATATATAAATCAATTTCAATTCTCTCCCATCCACATGCCTCGTCTCGTCGTAACATATGGTTTTCTTCAACGAGTTTGCGTTAACCCTTATTAGAGGTGCTGATCATTTTCTTTCTACAATTCCATGAAAACTCTTCACTAAAACCTGTTGGTGCTTGTTGGATTGTTCACAGGACGAGTTCCATCCGTTCATAGAGGCCCTGATGCCCTTTGTAAAGTCCTTTTCGTACACGTGGTTCAACCTACAGGCGGCCAAACGGAAGTACTACAAAAAACACGAGAAGCGAATGAGTCTCGAGGAGGAGCGGCACACAAAATATGAATTACAGGTATTTGTTAATGAACTTTTATTTAAGTAACTATATCTCATTCATTAGCTTAAAGAAGACAGTGTGATAATAATAGTCTATTATTCAAGTAACTATGACTCTTTCTAGTTTAGTGAAGATAGTGTAATAATAATCATCATCTTTCATTCAAGTAACAATGACCAGTTCATTAGTTTAGTGAAGACAGTGTAACAATAATCTTCTTTAATTCAAGTAACTATGACTCAATCATTTTACTTTAGTGAATACAGTGTGAGAACAACTTGTTTTCAAGTAACTTTGCCCAATTCATTACTTTAGTGAAGAGTGTGATAGATAATAATCATCTTTTATTCAAGTAACTATGACACAAGTAAGTTTGAACACCGGACGAGCATACAAGGTTTACAATATACGCATCTGCTATTTGAGCAGCTACATGCCTAACATCAACAAGCATATGTTCAACATGGAAGAAGAATCCATATCGCAAGAGAAACTGCTTTGTATCTACGTGTAAATGATGTCAGCTGTTATTTCAAGGCCATATTGAAAGCTCCAGCATCCGGTTGAGATAAAGACGATGCTGGAAAGTGCTGCAGTTTCTCGAAGCGGCAAAACTCAGTATATTGCGGTAACGGTCACAGTGTTACAGGGTTTCAATGACCAACAGCCACGCGTATGATCATAGCGTTTGCTTTATTGCTTTAAGTATTTTTAATCGAGACTGTGCTAGAAGGTGCCATTCATCATCATCATGTCAGCCACAGAACGTCCACTGCTGAACATAATCCTCCCCCATAGATTTCGCACAACGGGTTGGTACTGACCCGGAAACCCCAACACATTTGGAGGACTGGCTATCTTATCTCTGACAACCGGAACACAACAATGCTATTAACTTGCTGCTTGGCGGCAGATTTAGATAAGATGCTGGTAGCTAGCCAGGCGGACATTTTAAAACACCAACCCAAACCGAGTAGGTACTTAAACAGTAAATATGTACCTCGCTGGGGATCGAACCCGCGACCTCCGAATCGTAAACCCAATGTTGTTTACATTGAGCCACGGAGGCGGTAAAATTTTTACCAGGAGGACCTTTATCAGGAGTGAGTGGACGTCCTAAGCTGCGCTTGCCTGTGCGTGGTTCCCATTCGACAACTTCGTTGCCCTACCGGTCATCAGTTCTTCGAGGTATGTGCCCTGCCCACTGCCACTTCAACTAAATCCGCTGGGCTATGTCGGTGCATTCATTCGTCTATGGATTTCTCCATTCCTGATTCGATTTTGAACTTCCTTATGATCCATTGCTAAAATTTAATTAATTTGTGATCATCAAAACTTTCAGAACGAAAAAGCAGAAGTGAAACAGAAATGGGCGTCGCGACTGCTTGGGAAACTTCGGAAGGACATAACCCAGGACTGCAGAGAGGACTTTGTGCTCAGCATTACCGGGAAGAGGCCCGCGGTATGCGTGCTATCCAATCCGGACCAGAAGGGGAAAATGAGGAGGATAGACTGCCTTAGGCAGGCGGATAAGGTGAGAGAGTTTGATTTAGAGTTTTAGTTACCTTTAAAATCATTTTTGTAAAACCTTTTGGATTATACTTCGAAAACGAAATTGTTTGTATGAGCCTCTGATTTTAAGATATCTTTTGAGATATTGCGATACATTTGGCGTATATTTCGTATGTTTATCTCTCACTTTCATATTGCGCATGAGCAAGCAAGCATTATTTTAAGATCTGCTCCGTATGTCTTGCGCTTCAGACGTCTATTAGTCTTTGTGATGGTTGGTGGTAGGACATTTTTAAATGTCTGCTTGACCAGCTACCACCATTCCATTTAAGTTTGCTAATAGTGGGTGGGTAGGCGTACGAAGGTCAATGCCATAACCCATAGTTGTGGCAGTGGGCAGGGCACATAGCTCGAAGAACTGATGGCTGGAGCAAGCGCAGCGTAGGACGTCCACTCCAAGGTGGACAGACGACTTAATAAAGGTTGTGGGAAGTGGCTGGATGCACGCCATTTCCAACCGGACGCTTTGGAATCCTATGCGGGAGCCCTATGTTCAGCAGTGGCGTACCTAGGCTTTCAAAATAGGGCAAGCCCGACAATCAAAAAAATCAAAAATGTTTATTGTCATTCACTTAGATACCTAACATTTTTAGTGTTGCGGTTTTCTTTTAAGTATGTTTATACTTGTGTTAGAAAACCCCGCACTTTCATAACAAAATAAATGAAAAAAAAATGTAAATTTAAATGGATATGTGTATGTAAATAATGAGTTGATTAATGGCAAACAATGTTTTTGTGTTTTTTAGACAGCTAGTAAAATGTAACCAAGCACGACGTTTCAGTTTGACAAGTGCGAGTATTTTCCTAAACTGTAAATAGTTAATAATCCCCATCGAGTATTCAGTAAGGCGAGCCGGGCTTTTGTGCTCATATGAAGATACCGCCACTGATGTTCAGCAGTGGATTTTATGTTTTTGTTTTTATCTGCACAACGGGTTGGTACTTGACCTCAATCACACCTGATGATAAGTGAAGATGAGGTCGAAGGTGGAAGCGTACTGACCTAGCCAGGCGGACATTTAAAATGCCCTACCACCAACCAAACCGAGTACTTAAAACATGTACCCCGCTGGGGATCGAACCCGCGACCTCCGAATCGTAAACCCAATGTTGTTTACATTGAGCCATAGAGGCGGTTAAATAACAATAGTTTTCTTCATAATTGATCAGACTTTTACCTATATTTTTGTCAATTTCAGGTGTGGCGTCTAGATTTAGTAATGGTGATATTATTTAAAGCGATCCCGCTAGAGAGTACAGACGGCGAGAGGTTAGAGAAGCACCCAGAGTGTACACAGCCGGGCCTCTGTGTGAATCCCTACCACATCAATGTCTCTGTGAGGGAGTTGGACTTGTATTTGGCAAATTTCATCAACAGCTATGGTAATGGGAGCGACGGTCTGCCAGGTCTCTCGCTCACTTAAATTGATGTCCGCTTGTTTAGTATACCTGTAGTTTCTGTTCGAACGGAGTGTTGATGAGTCTATGATTCTGTAATAAGGCTGGATTATCATGTAACTTGCAGTGAGAAGACAGTAAATCTGCAGTATATCGCTGTCTAGCATCAAATTATATCAATTCATTGTTTGACGCATGTAATAACAACAAATTGATATAAGTAGGTACATTACACATTAATTAAAAGTTAACATATTTATATTACATGTAACAACAAATTTATAAAACATAATTGACAATACCTATCAGGCATAGTAGCGCTATTGCCCCGCTGAATGCATAAGCTCAGCTGCTGAGCAAAGTAGGCACCAGCTCTCACATCTCCAGAGGCGTGGACCAGTCTAACGGATAAATCCTTTACAAAGGGCCCAATGTCTCCACTGCAAGCGCCGCAAGTTCGTGGTTTATAGAGATTGACGCATATTTACGGCGCTTGTTACTTTGAGCTTGTTCAGCCTCGGTTCCAGCTCTTTGCGCAGTACCTTGTATATGGGATGGTGCCGAAGTATCCGCATAAGTTGCGTCCCATACCAAGGTGCGTCCCAAGCACCAGGGTCCTAAGGTGCCTCCATCAGGTCTTTTCCCGTCGTCCCTGAATAAGCTACAAGGCTCCAGAGACGCCGGGACGCTGCAGTGTTGAGAGCCCGTGACGTCCTAGCTGGTCCACAACCTTACCACATGAACACCGATGAGATTCACACAACTTAGCACCCAAACGTAAACTAATGGAAATACGTAGGGCATTGGGATCGAGGATGGTGCCTAGGTTCTGGGAAGGAAGAGCATGTAACGAGTGTCCAGACTCTTTTTCCGAGACTGCAAGTAGTTGTGTACGTTCAGTGTCGTCTTGACAATTTCCCTTTACTATTGTACAAACAATGACTTTCGCTGTATTACTCCCCAAAACTCAAAATATAGCTACAAATTGCAGGAATTATGAAAAGAACTGCAACTTCACTTGCAGAATTCGCTCCAAATAGTAATTTATCCTGGCTAACTTGAGTCTTCTTTCAGAACACCTCTCTTTTTAGTTCTATATTCGACTCATCATCAACACTCCGTTTTTTTGTGTGGGTTCTAATGCAATTTAGACTAGAATATGCTTACATTGGTGTGCATTATGTGTGTTTAACAATATCAACCTTCAGTGTTTATGATATATAGTATATGTACATACATAGTATATGTAGGTATTATAGTATAAGTAATAGATATATGTATTACTAGCTTTCCTCCCGCGACTTCGTCCGCGTGGAAGATTTTATCAAAATACAAACAACAAACTTTCATCCCCTATTTTATCCCCTTGGGGGTAGAATTTATCAAAATCCTTTCTTAGCGGATGCCTACGTCATAACATCTACCTGCATGCCAAATTTCAGCCCGATCCGTCCAGTGGTTTGGGCTGGGCGTTGATAGATCACTATATCAGTCACCTTTGAGTTATATATATTTAGATATAACACCTGATGAATTTTTTTACAGCAAAGAAAAAATAGGGCATATTACGTAAGTGAAATCTACCGCAAAACAGCAATGTTAATAGCATTGTTGTGTTCCGGTTGTCAGAGATAAGTAAGCCTTCGGCCTCATCTTCACTTAACATCAGGTGTGATTGAGGTCAAGAGCTAACCCGTTGTGCATAAAAAAATAAAATAATATAAAGCGTTGTATCATTTGACGGTCGCGTTTGTTGCCGATTCCACATAATTATATCATTAAATTAAATAAATGAAAAAACTTGGTGAAAACATGAATTCCAAATAAATTTCGCATGATATGAACACTACGAATCCCGCCAGTCGCATATCAATCTCCGGCCGGTGGCTGCGGGAGCGTCGATCGTGATTTTGAAAAAAAAAAAAAACTAGCTATGGCAAAAACTTCTTTTTCACTTACCTAATATGCCCTATTTTTTTCCTTACGGTAAAGAAACTCGTCGGATATATATCTATCTATGTTCGTAGTCAAAAAAAAAAACAAAGAGACATGTAAGGCTGAAGATGAGCATGAGATCAATGGTCGGGCTCTAGCTAGTAGAGTCGTTGGTATGTGTAGAACGAGTAGTCTAGAGAAAACCCGTGTCCCCACAAAGCGACATTTCTTGAGCGACAGTAGACCTCGGAGATATCGGTCGACACCGCTCCACATCGCCCCTAGTCGCCCGATGTCTTGTCGCCGTCCACATTAGCATAGTTGTAAGGGCAAAGGTTTTCCGCCTTTGTCCTACGGATCGCTAACTCGTGACTGCGAAGACCGTGTCACGAGCCGCCTTCTTGGTTGGGCAAAATGTAGAAAATTAATAGTTTGTTTTAAATGTAAAATATAATGTTTAATAAACTTGTAAATTCAATACAATAATGTTGTATAAAATAATGTTAAATGTTAATTAATTAAATGTTGTTCTTGTTCGAGTTGGTTGTGGCAACTAATATGGGTTACACGCGCGTTGCGGCCCGGCCAAGGTGCAGTATAATGTACGTTGACCGTACAATAGTCGAACCTATCATGTCGGCACGGCGTAGCACGGCAAATAAAGATCGCGTCCATAATCCATTTTTTTTTTTTTTTTTCTATTATAGAAGTAGAATTTTCGTATCTCAAATCATTAAACAAGTTGCTGATTTCACCATTCAGCATGCGGTATGCTTCGGCATGACGCGTCATACCACAGCGTCCTTCCGTCAGTCAGCGCCGGCGCATAGGGTTGTTCAGTGCAACTTATATAATTATGGTTGATCCAAGGTGACATGGTACAAGTTCAGCGATGTCGCGAAGTCTGGCAACCTCGCCCGATATCTCCGGGGACATCTGTCGCTCGACAAACGTTGCCTAGTGGGGTCCGGCTTTAGTGCCAGTATTTTTCTATGCTTCTTGATTTTATTAAGTTAACTCGTAGTTTTTAGTAACGCATAGAATCACTTGAAGTACCTTCTTTATTTAAACAATAAAGCGTATTTGATTGATTGATTGATTGAAGCACCACCAGTGCTTAATTAAAACATATCAGTCGTACCACGTAAAAACTTTATGCGCTTGATCTCTAAACATATTTATTTATTTATTTACATAGAATCAACAGCATTTATTGCAGAAATTATATTATAGTAAACTAATTCCAAACTTATGCCAATTAGTGATTCTTATTACGTTACTGACAATAGTTACCGTTATAATTGAGTGGATAACGTTTTAATTATATAACAAGAAAATTTGTACTTTTACATTATTATTATATAGGTGTTAATAAAACAATCCTATATAAAATAGCGCCCTAGAAGTAAATTATGGTAATTCAATATGTCTATCCATTAGACGTTTATCTAGGGCGCTTACGTGATACCAAATTGAGCGATCGAACGCAAGCGAGCTAAACCTCAAGTTATTAGCGATGGAGCGCAATTTTTACGTGGTACGAGGGCAGACTCGTATCAATACTACTTAGTAGTGTTAGCATTGCATCTACCCGGTCAAATTTTTAATGGGTGGTTCTATATATGAGCATTAACGTAGCCCGCAAATCGCAAAAAATCAAGCCCCAATTCAGCTATTTTGTTAATCTCAAAATGTGCTCATGTTGTACTGAAATAGTGCCACTTTTGTTTAGGAGTTACTAGCATTCCGCCCGCGGCTTCGCCTGCGTGTTATAGCTTCACGGATATCTTTACTTTGCGGGAACTACAAACTTTATTCGAGATAACAATATCCAATGTCTTAATCCAGGGATGACCTATACAGGGTGTAACGGTTAAGTGTAGTCATATTTTAAGGGCTTGTTCTACCCATCAATACGAACAACTTTTACTATGGGGGCAACTTCGAAATCGCGAAAAAAAAAATCAGCTGTTTCATACATTGCATCGGGAGGTTATTGAAATTTTCTATGGAACAGCTCATTTTTTTTTCGCGATTTCGAAGTTGCCCCCATAGTAAAAGTTGTTCGTATTGATGGGTAGAACAAGCCCTTAAAATATGACTACACTTAACCGTTACACGGTGTATACCAAATTTCATCCAAATCCGCTCATCTGTTTCGCCGTGATTGAGGAACAAACAAACAAATAAACAAACAAACAGCCAAACTTTCGCATTTATAATATTAGTTAGATTCAAAATTTTTAAATGAGGATATTGGCGTCACTTCATACTGGAATCCTTACATCTCAATGATAGATCGATAGATAGATAAATAATAAATAAATATCCTTAGACATACACACAGCGCCATCTAGTTCCACAGTAAGCAACTATATGCTTGTGTTGTGGATACCAGATAGTTGATATAATACATAAATACATTTTTTTTTTTGTAAATAAATACTTATTATAAATGAAAACATCCATAACTCGGGTACACATGTCCGTATTCATCACACAAACATATGCCCCTAGCGGGATTCGAACCCGCAACCTTTACATAGATAGATAAATCGTTTTGTTACTCCAATCACAAACATACATAAAGTTTAAAGAGTATTTCTTAAAAAGAACTTAAATGGTAAGTACCAGGTACAGAACAACTAAAGCACAGGTATGTGTGCTGCAGTAAGACAAATGGGTCACAGCTCAGTGTGTGTGTTTGTCCAAAGAACAAAACACTGATTTTCAGCTATTACCCGACGAGAATCATAGGTACAAGTGCAACATAAATAAAAAAAAACAATGCTGGATTAGTGTAGACGATAATATGAGTACAATACAATACAATACAATACTGATAAGACTACAATTAGGCGGCCTTATCACTAAAAGCGATCTCTTCCAGGCAACCTTTGGGTGTAGGAGTATAACTTTATAGAACAGGCAGGTTGTGCAAAATACGGATGCAGATATGAAATACCTACATGATCAATTACTTATTTAATAAACAAAAACTAAAACCATACATTTATACATATATATTATATACATAAATAGTATATATATACATATACATGGATACCACATACATAACAAAATAATACACACATAAGAGCCTTATAAATATATAATAAAATAATGAAAGAATTTGTAAAGCAAAATCTCTGTCCTCTCTTTCCTTTTTTTAATTCCGCGGGTCAAGTATCTCGGCGCGCCAATCAAATTTTCGAAAATACCTGCGGTGTTAAAAACATTTATAGATACTCTTCTACTGGGTGTATTTGTAATCTGTGAAAAGCAATAGCTACGGGAATATATTATCTATGGATATAATGAATGAACACTACTACAGCTATAATACAAAAAATCAGAAAAATGTTACGAGTTGTAATATGTAGGTATACCTATATCCACGATATAATTGGTATTTTTACGGAAAGTACAGATTTATTTCATGTTTTTCTTAAAAAAAACGTAATTCAATAAATTGTTATGAGAATTGGAAGCTCTATGGCAGGTTCCTAAGCCTGTTCTAATAAAAAACAGTAGTTGGAATTCTATGCCTATATGTTCGCAAATACAGACTAAATATCATAGCTAACATGACATGGCGCACATTATTGGATGCGGAATTTAATAGAGAACAAGTTCAAACACAGTCCAAAGGAATTGGAACTCTATAATCATTACAATTGAGAGTTGAAAGTCGGGTGTCCGTTAACACCGATCGGTGTTCGCGAGTGTTGTCGGTATAAAAGTATTTTGAACACCGATCGGTGTCGGCGTCCGCCTAAAGGTTGATGACCAGTGAGAAGAAAAAAAAATAATAACAAATACAAATAATGAAATGTGTTGTACTGAGTGATAAGAATGAAGGCACTGTTTTAGCGACGATTAAGTACAATTTGTAAGTGCGTTTGAGAAATGAGGATTCCAACATCACGTGACGTCAAAATCCTCACTAAACATAATGAATAATTTTAGTGAGGGTTTTGGCGTTGAGGGTTTATCCCACACAGCATTCCACACAATATTTCAAGTCCAAATTTTGCGAAATGTGTGATCCGATTCTAATGAAACATTATAGATAAAGAGAATACGTATATCTAAAAAGTTTTCAAAATATCGAACTTAGAGAATATTGTATTTTTTCCGCTACAATGGAAAACTTAAAATCCCTCTAGTTTTATATCAATACACTTTTTCGAAAATGTTCTCTACCAACTTTTTATATTTGTATAAATAAATATTTCGGACACTTACACCAATCATCTAGTCCCAAACTAAGCAAAGCTTGTACTATGGATACTAGATAACGGATAAACATAAATAAATATTGATATAAACATCCATGACTCAGGAATAAATGTTCATATTCATCACACAAACATTTACCCGTCGCGGGATTCGAACCCGCAACCGTTGGTTTCACTGACAGGGTTACTATCCACTACACCAATCGGTCGTCATATACGTGCTTCATGCGTATAAAGTTTCATTAGAATCGGCTTATTCGTTTCTAATAATTTGGTTTTAAAAGTTTGCATGGAACACCCTATAGGATAAACTCTCTTAAACTGCCACTATATTTCTTTGGGCAGTATTAAACACTATTTAAGCACAAGTTTTTGACATTATCAAAATAGCTGAATTCCAATGTGAGGATTGAAGGAAAGTAGCTGTTCTAAGATATTGGTTGGGTAGGTGATGAACACGGTTGGAACAGCTGATACTTTTAACGATATCAATGTTGGCCCCATAGTGAATATTCGACCAGCATGGATGTCACTCTGTACACATATAACTACAGTTACCGACTCATAGTCACACCAACTTATCACACCAGTGTTACAAACAGGATTTTTTTCTTGTTAGTCACACTACTAATTTCTCCACACCATTTATTGTATTTATTCCCTAACTAGTGCTGTCCTAGCCTGTCCTGTCCTGTAAAATGGAATGTCATCTGGGATGTCATCTATATTTAACTGGCGCAAGTGAGCCGGACGAGGGCGAGCAAAGCGAGCACGGGAGTTTTTGGCACCCCGACATGGATAGGTTAGGTTCGAAGGGTATGGCGGAAGCGAGCTGGGCGAGCAGAGCGAGCCCGGATCGCCCGCCATACCCTTCGTGTTACATTGACATTATTATATATTAGTTTGTTCCTGTTAAACCAAAATTTTCAACAGGTACAGCACTAGCAATTATAGTATAAATGGTGTGGAAAAATTAGTAGTGTGACTAACAAGAAAAAGAATCCTGTTTGTAACACTGGTGTGATAACTTGGTGTGACTATGAGTCGGTAAGGATAACTACAAATTAATGCTACAGCTTTACAATTTTATGACTTATGACGATATTTTTCAGATATCCTAAGCGGGTCCCTCTCGCCACACCCTAGAGACAAAGAGAACGAACACGAGGCAAAGGGTAAAGGTAACTCCGGCCTCCGGTGTCGCGTCTTTTCGTGTTCTTTTTGCAGTCTGTGGGCGGTCTGTGCAAGTTGGTAGTGATGGGTTTAAAGCTTTGCAGATCGTGAAATAACTGAATCGCGTTATTTTACCTTGTTTTAGTTATTGTTAATAGATTAGAATAAAAGAGGTAATTTATTAAAAAAAATTGTATTCTATATTGTATTAAAACATGATAACGACAGATCATATTACGTTTTTTAGTGATCGATATTAGACTTCGTTATTTTCGCAGTACAATTTATGTCATTTATATATTTTGGAAGCAATACTTAGGCACCATTTTTGTGATACAAATAATTGTAATTATAGGTGGCTTTTTGGCGGGAACTCAGCGGCAGTTGCATTTTTGTTTTTATTTCTTGAAATTTGTGCATTCTGAGTTTTGAAGTTTATAATAACGGCAGAATATTGTACGACAAAAGTCAGTGATGGTGTACAAGAGAATGAAAGTGCATAACGCAACTTTCGGGTTCGCACAAGATGCCGCCAAAATCTTTCGTAAAGTATTCCGTCACTTAACTGAAGAAAAAGCAAAGAATACTACTGAAGACTAGGCTGTATGGGCTCAGATCCTTTTGCCTTTAACATTGTTGGAGAATAAACTAAAAACATTATAGGTAATATTTATCTGCGTATGAGATATGAGGATTTCCTAATCCTCATTAAAAATATTGGATAATTCTTAAACTACAGTAGCATAAATATTTCCTTTGGGCATTGTTTAAGCACTTTTTTGACATTATTAAAATCGCTGATATCCACTGTGTAGCACGAAACGTGTTTCGCTGCGTTCACATTGTCGTCTACTTTATCAATATTGGCTTTTCTCTTCAGTGGGAGAAAGATTATCAGTTGATTATTAAGTTTTAAGTTCAAATTTTCAACCATACCAACTTGAACATACGAGTATATTGTTAAAACCTTCGCATTCTGTAGAAAGAACACCTCCAATTGGTTGTGCAAAAACGTGATGTGTTTTTATTTTTTTTTTCTCTTTGTCGTTCGTATATTGTGCATTTTTTTTTTTAATTTTCATTTTTAATCCCAGCATTGGCTTGCACTCACACTCTTCATGCTTTCAATGGAAAATTGGAATCTGAAACTTTTGGTCGTTGCTCGTTTTTTTGTGTTCTGTAGTCGGTGTTCCTTCTCTTTTACTCTTTTACCAATGTTGATGCTCTTCTAAAGTTGAAAGATAAGCCATTTTTTTTTGAATATTGGAGATATTTTTCTCATTTTAATATGATATTAGAAAAGCATTGACAGACACAAAATACCTTTCTTCACTGTACTTCCGAAGAATTGTTAAAGCTTAGTGTATATGCCCACTCCCTGTGCACATTCACTATCATCTAGGTGTTGTCTGTCTGTTGGTTATGTGTATTTATGATGTTTCATTATGATTTCCATTAGATATTATGCGTACTATAACATTCTGCAAAGGGAAAAAGCCCATAATTAGATCCCAAAAAATTAAGGGAGATACAGGGTCATTCTAAATTATAGCGGATCAATTGTCGCCGCTTTTAAAGCTGGAGGAGAAGATTCTGCATGCACTCAACCTGACACTCTAATTGGCATTCACAAAAGCGAAAACTATACTAATACTTATTATGAATACGAAAGCGTGTCTCTCTGTTCGTTTGTTACCTATGAACAAGGCAAAAGATATCAAAAAAACACTAAATGCTCAAAAGACATAAACACAAGACACGTGTTTTCTTCTTGGAAGCCGCGGGCAAAAGCTAGTCACGTGTGTAATAATTACAAATTGAAGATTTATTTAAGGACTATGACGTCTTCTAAATACTCCAAAAAACTATGTTAAAAGATAAATATCTTCGAAATGCCTTGATCGACTGTCAATAAACATTTACTTAGAACCTGGCCTTTAGTACAGTCTTTAATATAAAATAATAGATAGTTTAACAAAATTAACAAACACGCTAGAGTTCCACCATCCAGATGTTTACTAGTAGCCACTGAAAAGTTCGACGTCTGAGACGACGAAAAGTCTGAGAGTGGATACGATACTCTTGGCTCCATCAGGTCATCTCCAAGATACCAAATTATAGTATTGTTATTCGAACTACATATATTGGGTCTTTACCTATGAAATTGGAGTTCTTTTTCTTCGTTAATCATATGTACCAATTCCTGCGATTTTCAAAGCTATATCCAAAGTTTTTTATTTGGAAAATGGAATATTATTTCCAGGTTTCACATGAAATATTTTTTAATTACTGTGCTAAATCACATAATAAAAAAAATTGAACAGAGCTCTTTTCACGTGCTTCCCAATCATTTCTTAGATTCGCTGAAATTTTTATAAAGCGGTTACTTTTAAAAGTTAACGCTGCCTATACTTAACTTAATGTTATCCGATAATACACACAAAGTTTAGCTAAATTCCGATATGCCGTTCCCAAAAAAAAACAAAAATGTTTGTATGGAGAAAACAGTCTTAATGATTCTTCATACAAAACGCCAATTTCATAGGACCTAATACATACTAAGTTTAATTTCGATTCGACAATTAATAACTAGGGCAATTTATTGCAGAATGTTAACAGTTCGTATAACTTGATGTGTGTCTTGTAAAACAAGTAGAAAATAAAATGGAGAATCTTTGTGTGTCACCCTTCGATATCACCTCAAGTTTCTCGCTGCGAATTTGGCATCCAGAAGCACAGATTACTAATAAGTTACTAAAGTAACCAGAAGTTTCTTGAGGCCGAAGTACTAGAAGTATATGACAGATTAAAAATTACGGGAGTCTCGAGGAAAATAAATAAATTTGAGAAAATTCAATAGGAACGTTTTGTTAAAGACGTGTTTAATTAAATAAATATAAACATCTATAATTCAGGAATTAATGCTCGTAAAACATTTTAAATATCAAATTACCACAACGATGTAGACTCTCGTTAGTTTGCGAGTAATAGTCGACCAACTTATGACATGCAGCCGATATTGGTTGGTTCTATCTGTAAAATGAATTACAAAAATAACTTTGTAATTTCAAAATGTCTCACTACAATTGAATTCTAGTATAGTCGGTTTTAACACTATATTTTCAGCGGGAAGCTTGTGATATGTACGACTATTTTATATAAGGTATTGCTCGTTCCACCAAGTAATTCACTAAGTACCCTTAAACCGACTGTAGCTGTGCGCTTACTTCATTCACTCCAAAGAAGTAGACGCACCGCGCACATTCTTAATTCTTCAAAATCGGCATTAGTAACCTTATACTTCAATGCGTGATTGAGCATAAATTTTCCTTAATGCCCGTTTTTATAGTAAATTTATTTAATAAAGAGCTGTCGTAGAAAAATGATCAAATACTCGTCAAAGCAGAATCTGATTTGGTCTATTACTAATTCTTTGACGTTTGTTTTTATAGAAAATTCTTTCAGTTACGAAGCTGCTTCTTTCTATTTAACTATGTTTCTACGACAGCTTAGTTTGGTATCGTTTACGAACGACCTTTTTATCAATTGACTTTTTGTTCGATGACATACAACTTTATGGTCAAACGGTGTCGATCAGCGTTATATTCGTAAGGTCGACAGTATCTGATAAAAAATGTCGTTCGTCTGCCAAGCCCAGGGCCTTTAGGATGATTTCACAGTCAAGCTGAGTCAGCGCTGACGACGCTCAGCGCTTACGTATCCCTATCCGGACTGTTTTAGTCAAATCAGATAAATCACTATTACTTGGAGATATTATATTGTAACAGCATTCGCCGGTCAGCGACGACTTAGCGTAACTATGAAATCAGTCTTACATTGGGACACTGATGGGTCGTAAGCGTTGATTTTCTTACTGCCACGCCGACGTATCAGCGTAACACTATGTATGTAAACTTAGTGTTTCTACAGTATTCCGACTATGGTACCGTACCGACTTTTGACGTTACGGTCGCGCGCTTACAAAAAGTTCTTTAAATTTGGTTTTGTAGCCGAGAATACTAACATAAAGATCAAATCCTTTGTAACTAATTGAGAGGTTCCATTGTTTAATGTAGAAGGCAGTGTCAAACATACGCGCTGACCGTCAGCACTAACCATTAGCGGAATACTGTAGTGGCACAAAATGCCCTTCATTATAAAACTCCCCACTTTTCCATAGTTTTTTTTAAGGAGATGACATTTAGTTGTTTCTTGTTACTCTATGTATGTATAAAAAATAGTTGTTATGTCTATCGGTTGCAGGCTATAGCCACAATCCGTACAACGGAGTAATTTGCAACGATATTATTCTAGCAACCGGTGTCTTCTCTTCGAAGGAACTATGGAAGTTGTCAAAAGGTATGTCTTTAACATCTTTAATGACCATTTCAATCCATCAACACTATCCTTCCACTTTCCCTATTCCGGTGATCCAGGCTTCTCCTACCTTATCTCATTTTCAGAAATACAAGATGTAATTTGAAGCCGTGCAAATCGTGACCAGTGAATCCACTCTTGTTTACTAATAACTTTCCTTAAAGAATCATAGTCGAATTCGACTGGGATTTTTTCGACTTCCAATACTAAGTGGTCTGAGAACGGTGTAAATAGTAAAGTCGAACATTTTATTGGGGAAATTTGTTGTTAAACATGAGTGGAGTCACCTGTTAAAACGATATGCATTACTTCAATTATACCCTGTATATTACTGATATATCATGTGGCCTACAGCGACGTTGATAAGCGTAGTTCATTACTACACCCTTAAAACGCAGCAGCCACGGCTCGTACAATATTTCAGACATTGGTCATGTATTTTTTAATGTTAAATAAGTATATTTATAAGTCCATTTACACGTAAGAAAATTATAAGGCGAAAAAAATAAAACTAAAGATAAATTAAATGGCGAAAGTGTCCCCCTTTTGGGGATACGAGGCATGGACCCTAACAAAGTGGCCGCGTTGCCTAGCTGAACAGCCAGACGTAGAGCGAGGTACACGCTAGGCTAGGACCAGGTTGACAGATCGTGTTAGGTCTTTTGGTTACCCAGTAACGATGAGAGACAATCTATGTATAAATGAAAATGAAACTTCGTTCATGGAGACTAACCCACATGTTTATGACGAACATCTAGATTTGTGACATAGTTTATACAACAAAACAAAAAAAAATTACAGACATGTTTTTTTTTATGCACAACGGGGTGGTACTTGGCCTCAATCACACCTGATGTTGAGTGAAGATGAGGTTGAAGGTGGAAGCGTACTGACCCGGAAACACCAACACATTTGGGGGACAGGCTATCTTATCTCAGGGTCTTATTTAGGACATGTTCACCAATATACGCCTTCTGCGCTCTGGAGAACATTTTTCAGCTGTCTTGGTTATTTTTCGCGTCTATGTTCCACAATTTGGGACATTGAATAGCAAATGTGGTTTTCATCGCATCTGTATTCTAAAAGTTATCAGCCAAGGTAGAGAACTGCATATCCTACAACTTATCTTTTTATATTCCAAACCATCATTCAGCTCATCTACATTTCATTTCCCTGTCATTCTTTATAGAAGATAAAAAATAACCCCTGGAATAGAATCTTGTTCAAAGCAATTGTCTACGGGGCGTGCGATTGGCATCCATTGGTCGTAGCAACAGATGTATACAGACTTTAATAGAAGGTGACTTTATATGTTACATTATATGCCTGCCTAAGGACTTTGTCACTGGATTCCGTTTTAATGTCAGGAGAATAAAAGGTCTCTTAATTTTTTTGAAGTAGACGTGTTCGAGTTTTTTTTTAGTGAAGTGAATAATAAAGTGGCTTAGTAAACGTATCGCCGATGTCAGCAACAGCAGATTTTTCATAAAAAAAATATGCTTGTTCAAAAGGCAATTTGCTCTGAGAAGAACAAGCAAGAAACATGTTGCTGTTTTGAAAAACATTTTTTTATATTACAAAAGGCTCAATATACTTAGATACTTGTAACAGACTGTAAGTTCCTATATAAAAAAAAAAAAAAATATTGCCATGTATTTCGGCTTCGGACGAGCTATTACGGCCATGGATAGTTATCATATAAATAGTCTGAAATTTTATAATATGCCTATAGTATCTTTAAATTGCATGTGTACCTACTTGTTAATTCATACTAAATTATTTTTACCATTGGGAACCAAAAGAAATTGCATTATTTTGTTCGAACATAACATAAAGTTAAAATAATTGGAAAGGCTTTTGTCACTCCCAAATACCAGGAATTCATAGAGTCCTTGGAGTAACTCTTCCAGAGTTCATGCGATCGCAATTCGCACGCTTCGCAGACAGGCGACTTTGAACGGCTCTCATAACCTCTAAAGTCTTCTAACGTTCAATTCTTCCTTAGCTTCCATTCTCCAAGAGACGGGCTCGGAGTCACCAGGCGGCTCTGGCGGCATTAAACTGGAGTCGGGCTACTACTGCGGATACAATAGTCCAGCTCCGCCCGCCTTCGAGCCTCCCGCGGAGAGGGCGACGCCGTCAGCTATGCTTGTTGGACAGTGCTTTAGTAAGTAACGAATAGCATCAATAGCTTATTTATGTCCACTGTGTAGGTCTCTCCCGAAGTATGATTCATATCATATCAGCCGAAAGACGTCCACAAAGACAAAGGCCTCCTCCAAAGATCTCCACAACGATCGTAATTGACAAAATACGTATATATAATATAATTATAATGTATGGGATGCGATCTCTGTGGACATCTTGGCCTCGTCTCACCTTCAGTCCTCTATAGTATATTGATAACCTCGCCTTATTTCGGTGTTTAACCGTAGCGTTACTTTACTGCAACATAAACGCATATCGCTTAGTCAGCGCCGATACCGATGTATTATATACGCTTGTTCATTATTAAAGGGCTTATTTCCGGAACCCCTTGTCCTCGACGTAACCACCATCTCTAATACCACATGGCCACCAACTTATTATCACACCTCGATGATACGTAAGTGACCGAAAAGGTCAAGATAACAAAATATAGAGACATCGGGCCCCAATATAATTTTATTCCCTTTAAGTCCTTGGGGCCCCGGATCTCTATCATTTTACGATGAGCTGGCGACCACACTGGTTGACGTCTCAGGCGACCCAAGAGCTGGCACTTATCTTGCTCGTAGATTCAGGCCATCCATGCGAGGTAATGCACCCAGCTTTTTGAGCACTCTACCACACGGGCCGAACCTGTGCCATCTTCTAAATTAAGTGATGTGGTGACACAGGCCCTTTGTATTAGTTTGTATAAGTAGTTATTACTCTAGTTTCTTAAAGTTGGTAGTACATAAATTAGAATTTTATTTATAATAATATCGTGTCGTGAATAATGTCGTGGAATAGGCGGGTGGGCATTGCTAGCGACCGGGACAGTGCCAGACGCGTGGTAAAGGATTGCTCGGACAATGGCGACATTATTGCAAGCTACTCTAGGCGAATTGACAACGTATTCACATTTGATTATGATCATGGAACCCGAGATGCTTAGTGGTGAAAAGTAAACATATGTACACCCCTCAACTTATTTAAAAAGAGCAACCCCGGAGTTTCTTGCTCGTTCTTCTCTGGGGAGACTGCCTAGTGAATGAGCGATAACTGTATGTCATGACGATTTCAAATGTTATTCTTATAACTTACGAAATAAAACATTTTTGATTTTGATTTTGATTTTCCTCTGACGTACGCTTTCCTTGTTTCATCCATTCTTGTCACTCCACACATCTTAACATTCGCATCTACCACGTGCACTTTCTCTCAACCGACTCTCATCTCGCTACACCCATGTGTTGACCAATTGTATTGAAATAAAATAAGGTTGAATCTATTTTTATCCTTGTATTATACCAACCACCTACCACGCTGAACTAACTCATTAGAGCATAATCATTTTCAAACGTTTGAATCACCGCAGCTAATTATACATTGCGCTATATTTAGAGGCAGCTAACACGTGCGTGATTTGGTGGCCGTGTATGGGCGATGTGTGGTGAATTTCAATTCGGTTTAATCACTATTGTTTGTGATGTAGGTTGTTGACTCTATGCTTCAAAGGTTTGTCGCGAAAAGTGCAAATACCTTTGTGGCCATAGCAAGTTTGATTATATGGCTTTTCGATATACTATAAGTACGTTGAGGATTCAATCCAAATGTCGTCTGGTTTTCAGTTCATCTGGCTGACAATTTGTTCAGTTTGTTTGCTTTGTAACTAGTAAAGATGAGGCTGAAGGTGGAAGCGTACTGACTGGGAAACTCAACCTTATTTGGGAAACTGGCTATCTTATCTCTGGAAACTGGAACACAAACAATGCTATTAACATTGCTGTTTTAGATAAGATGGTAGTAGCTAGCCAGGCGGACATTTAAAATGCCTTACCACCAACCAAACCAAGGACTAAACATGTACCCCGCAGGGGATCGAACCCGTGACCTCCAGATCGTAAACCCTATGTTTATTTTGAGGCACGAAGGCAGTCAAAATCCAACAAAATCTAATAATAAACAATAATACAAGGCCATTCCATTGTTTTTTACAGGTATCCCGCACAGTTCAGCGGGGCTGAGTGCGCAGGCGCCGCTCGTCCCCTCCAACACCATATTCTACCAGCACGCTCCACCACCGGCCGACACGCATCCCACTGGTGAGGTTTAGTTCGTTTCCCATACCTTTATAATCTAACCTTAAACCGACTTACAAAAACGTGTCTAAGCTGGTTCTCTAAGGGAGGAGAGTGTTTAACAAGCCACAATGGTTGCCTGCTCATTCCGTGGCTCAATGTAAACAACATTGGGTTTACGATTCGGAGGTCGCGGGTTCGATCCCCAGCGGGGTACAAGTACTCGGTTTGGTTGGTCGTAGGGCATTTAAAATGTCCGCCTGGCTAGCTACCATCATCTTATCTAAATCTGCCGCCAGGCAGCCATGTTAATAGCATTGTTGTGTTCCGGTTGTCAGAGATAAGATAGCCAGTCCCCCAAATGTGTTGGGGTTTCCGGGTCAGTACGCTTCCACCTTCGACCTCATCTTCACTTAACATCAGGTGTGATTGAGGTCAAGTACGAACTCGTCGTGCATTAAAAAAAAAATGTTTTCATGCCCAGAAAACTGGATGATCACAAATCAGCAACAACTGTATAACCGATTAAAAATGGAAAAAATCGGTCAAGTGCGTGTCGGGTTTCGTGCTTCCCTCACAATATGCCGACTAAGAAGGGGGCTTTCTGTTGATTGACAAATAATTTTCTTTTTGGAGTACTATTGACTTTAGACCATAGATTGACAACCTGTTTGATGTAGTGGTTAGAATATACCAAAAGGTCGCGGGTTCGAATCCCGCTAGGGGCATATGTTTGTATGATGAACACGGACATGTGTACCCGAGTTATGGATGTTTTTCATTTATATATGTGTTAATTTACGAAAAAAAAATGTATTTGTGTAGTGTATCAACTATCTGGTATCCATAACACAAGCCTAATTGCTTAGTGTGGAACTAGATGGCGCTGTCTGTATATGTCCAAGGATATATTATTATGTACCTATACCTACACACTCACACATGATTGGGACTAATATATATATATATATCTCTGCTTCACTGATTAATTACCGCTAATACCAGGGTGGTATAACCAAGGAAGATATGAGACAGTGTTTATTGACATCCTTGAATCTATTTCCAGCATCAGAAGCCCTGTCGGGACAACACTCCAGTAAATACGATGGCGCGCCGCAGGATTCACTCGGAGATTTCGTCACGTTCGTATGTCAAGAGCCCCCCACCGATGTCCAGCAGTTACAGGTTCGTTATGCCAATTACGTCATAAGTAGGTTCTGTTAGCCAATCTGCGAACAGTGGTCTCGACCAATGCTATCTGCCTATAGTTGCCCTTTTAATATGAAGACAGTGTAAAAATATGGTATGCAAAGACTTCTTGAGAGCTCATCTCAGTAAGATATTCATTGAACCCATGGATTTATAATAACAATAATATTATCCTTAGACATACACACAGCACCATCTAGTTCCACAGTAAGCAACTATACGCTTGTGTTGTGGATGCCAGATGGTTGTTATACTACATAAAGACTTTTTTTTTGTAAATACTATAAATGCTTATTATAAATTAAAACATTCATAACTATAATAAGTATTTATTAAAAAAAAAATGTATTTATGTAGTATATCAACTATCTGGTATCTACAACACAAGCCTATAGTTGCTTACTCCAAGTTCTATGTCCAAAGATATTTATTTATTTATTATTTATTTATGTTTTTTGGTCACTTTTCTGTGGTAAGTGATGCATGGTGTGTGTGGTTTTTACAACGTAAAGCAGCATTTGATACGACTGTACGCGAACGAAGTTGGTATGTGACTGAGTTCCCATTGGTTCCAAACTCCCGTTTTGACACCAATGAAGTAGTGCCATTTCAATTGTTTCAATGACCCGGTCATATAAGTCTATGCCAATAAATAAGTCTATGTTTGAGCCACAGAACTGCATGACCTTTTTCGATTTTTTTTGTGATGTCATTTAATAATAATAATAATTTATTTCAATAATAAACAGCTACGCGTACATCGTCATTTTATACAGTTCCATGCATCATTTTATACAGACTAGGTAGTAATTACCTTTAGAGGTCAGTAGGTTCACCAAAAATATAGTGATGTTCGGACAGGTGTATCACATCACTTTTATATATATATATATATATATATGCGTTAGTTAGTTATATATATATGATATACATCATACATTAAAGCGATACTGCGAAGTAGTGCATGTGTGGAATGCTAAACAGACTCTACCAGTGGAGCTATGATATATGACTGAGTTTTTGATGACATAAAACAAAAGGTCTCTAGCTATTTTCAAAACAAGTTTTATATGCTTGAAGTTAAGCATGTATTTTTAATTAATCTACCTAACATAATTAATAAAAAATCTATTGAAAACAGTATGAAGTTTGTTGTGTTGTCTTTAGTCAGCTAGCGCAGCTTAGAAAAGATAACTAACAGCTTAGATAAATAACAGTATGTAGATCGATTTTTCTTGCAATCTAAATTCAACCGTATTTATTATGTGTTAAAGGTAAGAGTTGATAAAAATCTTTATGCCACTTACGTTTAGGCATTTACTGGGTGCGCGTGATACATCTTCGGCTACATCGTCACTTTCCATTAGGTGAGATTGTAGTCAAACGCGAAACCTGTTTTCATTAAAAAAAAAACGTTCTTATTGATTTAGCTTGTAATGAAAATTAATCTACTTACTCAGATATATGACAGTTAACTACAACAAGTAGTAAAAAATTTTAGATTTTTTAGTTCTGGTACCTGGCCCTTCAAACCTGACATAGCGTCATCCATTGCTCCTCCTCGACTAAAGCTGCGCAGTCTTTTTAATGGTCTATGCAGAAAATGAGTCTTTAATTCTTTTATTGGTATATCTTGTACTTAACAGAACTTTGAATACGTCATCATCATCTTCTTGTCGTGATTCCAGTTTATTTGTAGTGCGCCTTTTTCTTCCCATTGTTCTTTGTCAACCGTTACCTCATCATTCACGCCCTTTTCGTTCATATCAGGGATCACACAATCCATACATCTTTCCCATGGTCTTCATTCTATCCATCGATATTCATATTTATCACTTTCTATCATGCGTTTCATCCGTCTTTTTTATATTCATACCAAGCCAAACGATTTCCTTTGAAAATATTGCATTAATCATTATGAAAAATAAAAATACCTTCTTCTTAGACACTTATTTGATTTTTCTAGGTCCACAGCTTATCCAGAAGTCCGAAGCCAGCATATTTCAGCAGCTCGATGTTGCCGCCACCCCCGCTACCCCCCATGGCGAGACCAGTCGCTATTATACGGTCAACAGGTACTGTTAATGAGCTGGATTAGCGGGTTCTGTACTGGGGATCCTAATTTTGACGATTGCCATGGCTTAGCTGTCTGTCGCCAACACCCAAAGCATTGTTGTGAGCTGACGTGGAGGGTGAGAGCCAGTTGAGAACTGTGGTTCTGAAATGCCACTCAAGTTCGTAATTTGACTTGCTGGCTAGATGCTGGTCTCTTCAAAGAGTCTTATCATCTGGTGCATAATGGCCTGTTCAATAAAGGCTGAAGCACGTAAACGTAAGACAAATTAATATTAGCACTAGTTCTGACAAATTGGTTAAGGTTTCACTATCGGCACCATCTTCTCGTGATTGAAGTCACGTAGCGGAGACAAATGTTCAATATGTTCTTCGGTGGATTGGGCCTAAAGCTCCGGCGGTCGTCAATTTCTAGGAGAAGCCAACGTCTACTCGAACGAGAGCAATGTTATTGTTAAAATAGATTCCTATTTAATTCCAGCGAGCGAGCTGGTGGGCGGGGGCGCGCCGTCGCCCGTGTCGCCCGAGGTGCGCTCCCCGCCCGGCTCGCCGCGCCGCCGCTCGCCGCACGCCTACCGCGCCGACTGCCACCCCCCCATCTCGCACTTCAACCACTTCCATACGCAGCCGCAGCAGGTAACTGCAACTGTACTCATAAACTCCATTTTAAGCAGTCCGTAAACAAAATAGCACAGCACAAACTCTCGAAGACATTTAGTTTTTATGGCATTTAGTTTTTATGACATTTAGTTGTTATGGCATTTAGTTTTTATGACATTTAGTTTTAATGACATTTAGTTTTTATGACATTTAGTTTTTATGACATTTAGTTGTTATGACATTTAGTTTTTATGACATTTAGTTTTTATGACATTTAGTTTTTATGACATTTAGTTTTTATGACATTTAGTTTTTATGACATTTAGTTGTTATGACATTTAGTTTTTATGACATTTAGTTGTTATGACATTTAGTTTTTATGACATTTAGTTGTTATGACATTTAGTTTTTATGACATTTAGTTGTTATGACATTTAGTTTTTATGACATTTAGTTTTTATAACATTTAGTTTTTATGACATTTAGTTGTTATGACATTTAGTTGTTATAACATTTAGTTTTAATGACATTTAGTTTTTATGACATTTAGTTGTTATGACATTTAGTTTTAATGACATCTCTATAATCAGTTATTGCTATATTATGAGTCAATTGGAAATTATTATTGTTACTGTTAAATTATACTCATACTCAAAACCTTTATTTTTAATAAGCAACATTTGGGCATCATCAATTATTGACAGCGCATCTAAAAGCCCTTTTCATAGATTTATTTTTATTGTAGTTATAGTGTGTAGTGTATAAGCCTGAAGAGGCCAGATCCAGAGATCATCCCAAAATTATGTATATCTTTTTTTTAACCTGGTTCTATGCACAAATAAACATTTCATTTCATTTCGAAATTACGAAAGAAATATTTACACTGCATTCACTGTTTAATATCGAATATGACTCGGTAAAGATATGTGTTAACGAATGCAATGTCCCATCTGTCAGTTTATGCCCTCAAGTTGTCGGTAGCATTGGTACTCACTTAGTTCTGCTGACACACCACTTTTTAACGACGCCTGACATGGAAGCCGTCGATGCGCTTAACTTACACCTGACTGAACCAAGACAGACCCAATGTCTCCCTAAACGGGTTCTTGTATTGGACATGCAGGGCACTGTGTCTATGTATACTACTATATCCTTACCCCAGCTGAAGTAACAGTGAGACAAAAGAATTACAAAATGAAACGACGAAATGAATAACTAAAAAATGGAAGGGGCGTTCTAGCATTCATAGAGAAAATCATTACATTATCCTGTAAACCACCCACCCGCTGCTATTAGAGTTATTAAAAGCAGATGTAGTTACCAGTGGAATACGGAGTCCAATAAAGATCACAACACAGGATTAATATACTTTTATAAGGTGCACGTTCACAACACACATGTATACTTTTTAATAGGTAGATTTTAGGTATAAAATATTTAATAATTGTTTAAACTATTTTATAAAAGTTTTTCACACTTGACACACTTGACAGTCCAAAAGCAAGCAGTAACTAGGAAACCATTTGACAACTGCATAATTCTTCTTTATCGATACAAAAAGATTGTTAGTTTATATACAAAAGAGTTCTGACAACAACAGGCTGCAAGGACGCACCACATTACCAAAGAGTATACAAAACCTACGGAGACACATTACCGCCCCCACCACGCTTTTAATGTCATGCTTATTATGAAAAATGATTCAATAGTTGATGGAAAGTGACGACCCGTGACATCGACCTCCCACAGATAAGATCAATTATTATTATTAATTTTTACAGCTCTGGAAGCGTGTCGTTTTGAGAGATAGGATCAAAAAGAAAATCAACTTGACAAAGTTGCCAGAGTTTTGTCCGCGACGATTTTATTTTAGAATAGGATAGAATAATCTTTATTTGCTGAAAATGTGGTACACAGGGTTGTTAATTATAAAATAAAGTATCACACATTTTACCAGGAACTGGCATGCAGAATGGAATTCATAATAAAATAATACATTTAAATACCTAAACAATTACAATCAAATAAAAAATTATAATAATAATCCATAAATAATAATGCTAGGTTATTTGTGATAATAATAAAATGTCAGTTAATTTAGTCGAATGTCACAATAATTCAAAATTTAAATACAGGGTGTAACGGTTAAGTGTAGTCATATTTTAAGGGCTTGTTCTACCCATCAATACGAACAACTTTTACTATGGGGGCAACTTCGAAATCGCGAAAAAAAAATCAGCTGTTTCATACATTGCATCGGGAGGTTATTGAAATTTTCTATGGAACAGCTCATTTTTTTTTCGCGATTTCGAAGTTGCCCCCATAGTAAAAGTTGTTCGTATTGATGGGTAGAACAAGCCCTTAAAATATGACTACACTTAACCGTTACACGGTGTATATCCGATGTCATTAAAATAAAAAATTTAACAATAAAGAAAGCGTTTTGTCGTATAACATTTTGTTTTTTTATTTATTTTATTTTTATACTTAGTCACAGACAGAACAGCTAGTAGCACTTTTATTATGGCCATTTTGTAGAGTACATTTAAGTTTTGTTTCTATCTAGGTGTTCAGCTACGGAACTCTCGGTAGCGTCGGACTTGGAGGAGGAGTGACCACTTCAGGAGGGGGTGCGGTCATGGCGGGCGGGGGGAACGTGTCGCCTCCAGGAGGACTAGGGCTTTACGCGCCTCGGGCTCCTACTAGAGCACCACCGAGGTAAACATTGTTAGAGAAAGTAATAATTAAAGATTATAATCTATTTTCTACTTTGACACACAGTGTAAGAGGCCTGGAGAAGTTGATTGTGTTATGTGAAGCTGGGACAAACAAGCAAGTAATAATCTGATAGTGATCACGTAAAGTAACCTTATAAGGTGGAATACGGAAATACGTAAAGCTTTGGGGGCAGAGGAAATACTTTGTCCACCCAGCTACCTAAATGAGTAGTTTTTACTTCTACGTTCGTCATCGGAATTGCTTATCCGCATCCTGCAATTTAGAGATCCTCAGATCAATGATACTTCAACTTCGATCAGGCGAGATTGCATGTGGGTAAACGCGTCTCCGGTCACCACAGTCACCAGATCCACTACATGAGTACTCCTATAACGTAACAATATATTTAATAATCATAAATCATCACGAGGTTTATTATTCCAGATGGAACGCTCCATTCCCGACTTTAGAAGACGAGTTCAACATAATGACTGCACCAGCTGGCCCCGACCACGTGGTGCTCCTAGACGATGGTGTGTGGTGAAAGATTACTAATATTTGCGCACAAAAAACAAATCTCAACTATTTACAATTTGATGAGAAATTGTTATGGAAGATTTTAGAGGCAAGTGAAAGACAGGGATTTTCCACATCACAATGCGAAATTACAAAAATGTGTCATTGTACTGATGAGTAACATTAGCCCTATTTAAACTTTATATCTTATACCATTCTTACAAAACGCAGTTGATTAAGTGCGTGAGAACGAATTTCATTATTTTGGACTTCTCAAAAATATTTATTAACAAATGAGAGATAACTTATTAATTAAATATTAAGTAATTGACCAACTATGTGAGATAAGAAAAGACAGCACTAGCTTTTTGTGTTATTATTTCCATTCAAACATAACTCGTTTTAAATGAACGAAGCTGGTTTCAATGAACCTGGGTTAGCGGGGCTAGCATACCTTTCTGCAAACACAGAGATAGAAGCTCTGCCTCTCTTTTATTAGTTTAAAGCATGAACGTGACAGTAGGCTTCTATCTACAGTACTAACAAGACGCAGAGCTTCTATCATGTCTTGTCTTTGCAGAGACTACGGATCATGCTAGCCCTGCTGAATCACGGAAATGTTCTCATTTCTGGGTTTACTTTTGTTCAGAGACCTTCAGGGCTAGCATGGCCCGCAGTCTTTACAAAGACACGACATGACAGAAGTTTACTTGCCTAAAGTATGAACATGATAGCAGGTTTGCAGCCGTGTCGTTATAGAGGACTATGGAGCATTCTAGCCCCGCTGGGGTAAATACGCATCATATTGTCATGCAAGTTACGACTTTCAAAGATCGTACGGTAATACCATTTAATCTGTGATTACATATCTAATTTTTGCGGTGATACCATGACAAGTCTTGTCATGTCTTGTTTCGCTTACCTAGCCAGTAGCCTAGTTACCCTTACATAATGCCAGTGCTGATGAATAATACAAAGAAAGAATTTTCGATAGACCGCCTGTATTGGACTGAAGACGCACGCACGCTTGAGAGGGGAAAAGTTCTACACCACGCTGCCCGGATACGTGGTGATGCTCCTAAGACTGATTATGATATAGGTACTTAGTCCAAATGAAATAATATCCCCCCATTGTCTTTTGATAGCGAATGGAACCCGTTTCCAGGTGTCCTCCATTTCTCAAACTTATAAAAATCAGATGATTTAGTAATCAGGCTACTTCAATGCTGCTTGTTCTAAATTGTGTCTTTACGAGTTACTCGGTTAGCTTTTACGAGCTTGGATCTTCTAGAGCAGCTATCCATTTTAATCATTAATTGGAAACTTAACTATTAATTATTAAAATTTTCAATAATATTTTAGACTTATATTAAATTAGTAAACAATTTTATGACTCTTAAATGAAGAGTAAGAAAACGCCGAGTTAAGTCGTATGCTAGCGCAATTGAAGCAATACACAGGTTCTCCTGCTGGGCAAGGTAGACGCTAGGACTTAAGTCCCCGGAGGCATGAACCAGTCTAACAAATCTTTGACGACTTTTTCGTATCGGACAATCAAATTCTAATTATCTCCACTACAAGCGCCGCAATTTCGTGGTTTAAGAGAGCGACGGATATTTGCGACGCTTGAGACTTTGAGCTTGCTCGGTCCCTGTTTCAGCTTTAAGGACAGTAGCAATAGTTGGTCTCAACAACTGGTCTTGTTGGTTAGAACAAAAATTGATACAAGCTCTAGAAGCTCCAAGCTCATAAACGCTCTGTATATTCCACCACCGTTCTGCAAAAAGCTTTCCCTCCTCTGGCCAATTTTATTTACTCATAAAAAAATTTGTTTGTTATTCACCATTATCAACTTTTTCCAGATCGTTTCTTCCAATCGAGCGTGATAACGTCTGAAGCCACAGCGATGGACACGACCGCGTCAGTCGGTCAGGCGGTCGGGGTCGACACAGACGACATCGCGCCTGATAAACCAGCTCCCGATCTCCGATCGCCGTGATCCTTGTCTCTTGCCGCGTCGTGCGCTACCATGAGTCCGAGTTCTTTGTTAGCGAGTACTTCGATACCGAGTTCTCCAAACGCGAGTCCGTCGGGTTTGCCGACTTCGAACGCGACGGTGTTGCGGTGGACACCGGCGCCGCTACCACACTGGCGGCCGGTAACGAATCGGACTATTTAGCTTGTTTTGAATTTATTAGAATTGTTTTGACTGCAAAGTTAAATGCATGGTAATATTCACTAAAAATAACGAGCGCCGTTGCTGTCTTCTTAGCGTCGGAAGTTAAATTGAGCAGGGTCGTAGAATGCAAATTGCCTCGCACTTTTGTTGCTCGTGTTTGTTCTGCTCTCCTGATATTTACAATACTGATATAACACAGTGCATCATACTTTTCTAGTGTGTGAGGTATCAGTGTCGATATAGTTTATTCATAGGATGTCAGCGGCGTTCGTCTCAAAATTATCAGGACGAATAACCAGAGTCTTATAAAATACAAAAAGGTTTCTAAAAGGTGTCCAATCGCTAAAGTATGATGTGACTTTTATTTGAATGAAAATGATATCAGTCCTCTTCTAGGAATCTTCACATTGATTAAAATAAATGTTCAATTTACCTGTCTTGATCTTTGATATAACGAATTTTAAAATATCAATGCATAACCAAATTTAGTTAAGCTACAGTTTGAATCTTTGCACTGAAGAATAAGATAATAAGAATAGATATGCCAAAATTCCAACAGCAAAGAAATACTTCCGGTTAAAGCATCAAGGCGAATTCCAATGATATTGATAGCATTCGAATTCTTAAAGAAATATCGAACATCGAATATCTAAAATCGTCAAATATTTATAAGCCCTAATAATACTGATCCCTGACCCTAATAATCCTTGTTAACAGCAGCAACAAACTACAGTCACATCGCCTTTGTTGGAAGCATCATGGAGCGTGAATTGCGAACAATTATAAAAATGGTTATTCGTTGTTCATAATTATATCAACATAGACAATAAAATAAATTACTAAACGAATTAGACGTTATTACCATGCAGTATTTATGCGACTATTTTAGATTATTTGTTCACGATGCGATGGCGGCAATGAGACATAGGGTGTTAATGTAAATAATATTACTTAATTAAAAAGGACGTAAAATATAATATAAAATGCAGAGGTTGTAGCAAAATTAGATTTTACTATTTCTCGCTGTACCTAACCTTACTGTGTCTGTGTTGATCGAATATAACATACCGCAACAAAGTAATATATCTACAAAGGAACAGTACAATAAATGCGGATGATGTGACTTTGTTGCGTTGTTTTAAACAGTTATCATTACAGTGCCACCTAGTTGATAAATTGTCGGTGTAATAACCATAGATTGACTAAGTGGATCCATTTTTCTTACAAACTAAACTCTAAAAAGTAAAATGTAAAAGTTAATCAAAATGTTGTGCGATTTACATCCTTTTCAAACTGAAGAAGATAGTGAAAGTTGATTAAGATTTTGCTTCATAAATACGGTTAAATTTAGCTTGTAAGGAAAATCGGTGTGCTTACTAAATAAATTGTGTTTTTGGGCGCAACCATTATTACATTTAAGTTCACTTTTAATGAATAATGTGATACAGACACAGGCGGTTAGAACAGCATTCATTTATTACTCGTTAAGGCAATAACAAAATACTCCAACGATAATTTATGTAAAAATATTATAAAGCTAATAAAATAATAAAACAACATATTATATTCTAATATTTTTATAGAATACAAATCAATTATGATATGATCAAGCCTTCCAGTAATTTAGTGAAAATAATAAGAGATGTTAAAAAAATTGCAGCTTACAAAATGTTATTTTGCGAGCTATGTTAGGAGAAACGTTATAAGAACAAATGCTTCCAATAATAGGGTCGAAACACGTTTTATGGAGGAGTCAGATATTGCTTGGCATGTGGTTCAATGCCTCGTGATTTCGTTATGTTTTGAGGTCGGCTGAGGTTTCAACTCGAGACACATGTCTGGCGATGTCCGTTCCTAAAATTGACGAAGTGTGATATTATAAGTTGTTTTTGTTTCGTTGTTGTGTGTTTTGAATTGAAAAGTAAATAGAGTAAGCGAAGGTACTAGTTTACAATTTAATTTATTGAACGAATATTTAAGAAAGACGAGCCTTGCTTAAGAGATAGTTTAGTTATATAATAGGAGCCGTGAGTTTAGGATCTTTATTATTGTATTTGCGATTCAGAATTGTTTGCGTCAAACAAATTGAACTAACGTTTAGAATTTAATTCACTACTTTATTTTCTTAAACTCATGAAATGTTTTTTGGAAATTGTTTTTATTTAGGGAAAACGTTACTTTCAAATAATTATTCTAGAATATTATTATAAAGATGATATTTCGAATAAACTGAAACACCTTGATCTCATACAAAACTATGTAATTTGGAATTGAAATACAATAATAAATTGATATTATTAGTTCGACATTTGGTCGAGGGATGTTTATTAGGTGCCTTTCATAAATCGTATTATATATAACTTATATAATTAGGGTCTTGTACATTGTAGTGTTCTTTTTAATAAATCCATCCGTTCATACCTGTAACATGGACATTTCATATTATCTATTTATCATAAGATTTTGCCTTTTGTAGTCAAAAAGTTTCCTTTTTGGTTACAAAAACGCATCCATATTTTAAAATCTTTAACATACATCAAAATAGTTAATGAAATTATGTTCAACAATACAGTGATTTACTTTGCAATCCCGTGGCCATACGAGAAAAGCTAGTCATTAGAGTTACAATGTAAATTTAATGTTACCTAAAATATAAAAAAAATATTTACAATTAAAGCGTCCCTTACGTTTATTAGTAAGGGGCCTAACTAAAATTGTGGCCAAATTACAATTAATGAAATCCAAATATATAATAATGATATAATATATATACACGGTTTTTAATAGAATAGATTATGTAAGTAGGCTTTTGTTAAAATGTCAGTCAGTTTGTCAATTTGGTGGAAATGTGACAGTGTGGAAAAAAAATGCATAGTTTGTTCACAGTAAATGAGATTTAGAAAATGCTATTTATCGTTATGTAACAAAGTCATACAGAATTCATGCTGTCACGATTTCATGATCAATAATCATAATACAGGCATTTTGTTACCACCCAGGCTTCATATGCAGGCCTTATTATTTACTCTCACTGTATTTTTCTTTCACTATTGAATTTTTTTACTAAAAATTAAGAAGTTAGTTTAGGAAACGTAGCAATAAATGACAAGCAATAAATAATTATAATAAAAACAGCTTTAGTAAAGCTAGAATTGGTACTGAAAGTATGTAGCTCGATTCTATATTCAAAACAATTGACTCGCAAAATATTTTTTCTATAGATTATCTGGCTGAACAGATTGTATGTATTAAAAAATAGAAAAGCCGTTTCGTACAATTATTCTAATGAAAACTATAAATTAGACTTTATTACAGCTGGAATAGTTCAACTAGGCAGAAAAGCGGAAATTAGTCAATTGCTAGCTATAGTCATTATTTAGAACATATAAAAGAGTTAGAAGAGTAATAGTAATGTCACAATAAGGCTTGGTGGATACATTGACTCGAAGAACTATTCAATTTCATCGTATTATAAAATCTGAAATGGGTAACCTTGTAAAGGCAATATGAAAAAGTATTGGTGACGAATTTAAAAGCTCATTGGTGCCGAAAATTCTAGACTGTGATTCAATTGTTCATTATGAACGTGTCTTATATTGAAATAGTTGTTTTAGTATGATTGGCAAAGTGCACAGCTAGTGCTATTTGGAAAGAGATAATAATGCATTACTGTATAGAAACAGACGGAGACATGTTGTATGAAATGCATTTGTTATTATTGTAATAAAGATATTCGTAATTTGGAAGCTGATGTGTAGATTTAATTCAAACCAGCGTTAGTCAATTCGGTAGTTATTTTGTTCATAGCTTTGCAATAGTTTGCTCGTGTGTGGTAAACACAAAATTCATCGAAGAAATAAATGATAATTATTTTAATTCTGTATTTACTACGACACGACGGTATAAAGTTTTGATTTATTTAGCACCATTGTTACGATATGGAGTAATAATTGAAAGCCTAAACATTATGTGCCTTAGATACAACAATATTGTATGATATTTATGATGCGTTCTATACAACGTGCTAATTAGAAATAAATGATAAACATTATTTTCAATGCCTGAAACTTTTGAAACGTTATCTTCGTTGTTAGAATTCGTTTCTGCAAGGCTTACATTAGGTCTCTTGAAGATTTGTTCACCTAACCCGCACGTATATCCCAAATTATATTTCAATTTAGGCCTAAGATTTGTATTTTATTTACATAATTTGATTGCCTAGTCATCTTCCAAAGTCTTATAATACACCCCTAACTTGTATCACTTTCTTTTGTCATGGTCTGTAACAAAATTATGTAAACTGGGCACCCAGCAGTCTGGAAATTGATTTCGAATCCAGAGTATGATTGTAACCCTCGTCTATTAATTATCGTACATTAAGTAACGCTTTAAAGCGTAGTTTTGCTGAAATATTAATACTTCTACTATATTATATAATTTAGTAATTACCTACATTATACCCATTTAAGTACCTATTGTATACTTTACTGGCATGTATATCTTACTCTACGCAAACTTTGAATTAGGCACGCTTTTTTATTTGAGAAGAAAGCGTAGTTGAAATTTTATTCTCGCATGGCTTTTTAATATTATCTGTCGATATTTCAAACCACATCGATTTCCTAAATGGATCTTTCCCGCACATAATTTACAATTTATTTCCGGTAATAATTAATTAAAAAAATAAATAAAAGAAACACAAATCCGTCTTAACTTAAATCGTTTTGTGAACTTCTTGAAAATGAAATAACATAACATACGTAAATAGAGAATAAATGTAAGAATAATTAATTAACCAATAGAAAAATACTCCTAGTTATGAATTTCTTAGTTCATCTGTTGTGCAATTATAACTGTTTTAGCGAATTTATTAATTAATGTTTTAGTTTATTATGATTGTGTCCATTACCATTATTGTCTGTAAATATGTTCCGGAGTGTAATTATATATTTTTTTTTAATTTTAACATTAGTATGCAATTGTATGTGTTACATAATATGTGTTACGATGTTTGTCACAATTCATGTCCTTTCTGTGCTTTCATATTTTCTATAGTTTTTCATATTTTTATGTTTAAAAACTGTATGAAATCAGATGATCTATTTCACCATTGAAAATTACAATTAAAGTACCTACCTACTAAAGTATAAATTGCTTCGAAAAGAGATAGATCATTTGCTTAATACAATAATAAAGTAAATATAGACTTGTAAAAATGTTATAACATGTATTTTTAACCTATACATAGTAAGATATTTATAGAATTTTAGTCGTTTAATTATTTCGAACGACTTGTTATAAAGAAAATTGGTGCTTAAAGCTTAAAAACAAAAATAATGAATCGGCTACGTGCCGCGTGTGTATTGTCATGGGGGGTCAGAGCATTATGACATAGCATGCGTTGTTATGCTCACATTTGACAAGGAATTGTTTACAAAAAAAAAAAACATTTGAATTAGTTCGACGCCGCCGTTGCAAGGTCATTGCGTACGGTACGCACAATGTCCCGCACAGTTAAATACCTATATTTATTTTATTAAAATATTTTTTTAAATCCAATTCTTTTTCGTTGAAAGAGCAATTTGGTGTCACAATGTGAGCAGTTTATAATAAAGTAGGTAAACTTTGCTCAATATCGATGAAAACTGAAAGTGTTACAGTTGATGCAATACAAAGAAACAAACATAATTAATCTAGTTTTATTTACTGTCTTTTTTTTTTTTTTTATTTGTTTAAGTACAGTAACAGATTAACAACTTAAAGAGCTATCACTGACATTTGTATCTATACAGGGTGTCCCTGGAAGTATGGATCAAATCGAACAGGGGCATGGGGAAGGTCATTGCCAAACTTTTTAACCCTATGAATGTCGGTGCCATTTTTTACGGTCCAAAAGTTATGATCAATTTTTTACATTTTCATATTATCGAATAGTGCTTATACAAAAAAATTTTTTAAAAGAAAACTAGCAAAGCTATCAGCTTAATTTTTTAATTAAAAATAATTAATTAATTTTTTTTTCTTATTTTTTTTTTTTTTTTTTTTTTCAGCTTAAGTTTGGGAATGACCTTCCCCATGCCCCTGTTCGATTTGATCCATACTTCCAGGGAGACCCTGTATAAATCTGAAATCCTTTTATAACTATACATAACAGGATTTTAAAAATCTTATAATAAAAAATAGTTAGGCTGCATGCAAATAAACTTAAACATCCAACAAGACGAATTCAAAACGAAAAAAAGTATAAGTATTAATATAGGGTAAGTGAATTCCTATATGAGGCAAGGGAACCACAAAAGGGATCCACATTAGAACTGAGGTTGTTATAGGCCTTACACATTCTACATAGAGGGCTATTTTGGGAAACGTTGTTATTGGATGTCGGTACAGAGAATAATTGTTTATTGCGCATAGACCGAGTTTGCTTTGCTCACACTTTCTGAAGAACTGTTCGAGCTAATACCCGCTGCTCAAAATTTAACCGATACACTTCTCGCCGAAAATTAAATTTCCATCCACATCACCTGGATGAGTGGAAGTCTACCACTGTACGTTTCTCAAGAAACTTCTTACCACGTACGACCACCCTGTGGAACGGATTTCCGGCAGCGGTATTCCCGAACGAGTAGGTACGACAATAGAACCTTCAAGAAACGAGCCTACACCTTCCTCAAAGGCCGGCAACGCATCTGTGACCCTTTTGGTGTTGCGGGTGTCCATGGGCGGCGGTGATTGCTTTCCATCAGGTGACCCGCATGCTCGTTTGCCGCCCTCTCATATAAAAAAAAAAAAAAAATTTGATTTTAAAAACAAAAAGGAAGGGTGAACTTCGGGCAGATGTTTTTTTTATGCACAACGAGTTACTACTTGACCTCATTCACACCTGATGTTAAATGAAGATGAGGTCGAAGATGGAAACGTACTGACCCGGAAACTGTGGGAATGCAATAATTGGAGTCTGGAACGCAAACTCATGCTTGACAATCTGAATTCGGATATCCGGCCGGTATATTACGGCGATCCAAAACCGCCACAACTTCCGAGCGTTCAAGCGCTTTTGCCATACCTACTATTGGCACTTTTACCTACGGTAGCCTCCTGGCTACCGCACCATCAACGCTCACTGCGATCTGGCGCTGTCCGTGGTGTATTAAATTAGGGGGTCGAGCTTCACTCGACTCTCTCCCCCATAGGGTTTAGCCGCTTTGGCTTTTTGCGTCACATTAGCTCCACTCCCATTTGCTGGGGGGGAGGTGAGACTTTCTTTCTTTCCTACTTTTCACCCTTAAATTCTTTCTTTAATTAGTCTGGGGTTCAAGGTAGCAATAAAGTCACGTAAGGCACTGTCTACCTTCAGCAGGCGCCGTGCAGAGTACCACTGTTGATCCTGGCTTACAGGAGTTACAGTGGGAGGAGAGCGGAGGTGTGATCTGGCCCGGAAACGCCAGATATTTGGGGCCTGGCAATCTTATCTCTGGCAACCGGAGCACAAGAATGCTATTAACATTGCTGCTTGGCGGCAGATTTAGATAAGATGGTGGTAGCTAGCCAGGTAGTCCAGTAAGGATACACTTTTAACATCCTATAATTTTGAAGGACGTGATTTTTTGCACATGGATAGAGTACCTGCCAGTGATAGAATAAAAATAATTGTAACAAATCGGTAGCTTGCTTTAGTTATAATAAACATATCTAGTAATAAAACATAGACTATATGATTAAAATCACCACTGTGAATTACATTAATAAATAAATATCCCTGACATACACACAGCGCTATCTAGTTCCACTTTAAGCAACTGTAGGCTTGTGTTGTGGATACCAGATGGTTGATATACTACATAAATACATTTTTTTGTAAATAAATAGATACTTATTATAAATAAAAACATCCATAACTCGGGTACACATGTCCGTATTCATCACACAAACATATGCCCCTAGCGGGATTCGAACCCGCAACCTTTTGGTATAGTGGTCAGAGTTGCTAACCACTACACCAAACAGGTCGTCCATCGAGACAACATTGCATCGGAGAATATACTTAGGACCCCTGTAACTATTTTCAAAAAAATCGAGCAATAACTTCTTTACAATTATGAAAAATTTCACCGAGGGCAAATATCACGATTGAATAACGACGACAATGACGACCGATTGGTGTAGTGGATAGTGACCCTATCAGCGAGACCAACGGTTGCGGGTTCGAATCCCGCGAGGGGTAAATGTTTGTGTGATGAATACGAACATTTTTATTCTCGAGTCTTGGATGTTTATATAAAAAATTATGTATGTTTATCCGTTTATCTTGTATCCATAGCACAAGCTTTGCTTAGTTTGGGACTAGATGATTATTGTAAGTGTCCGAAATATTTATTATTATTATTATTATTATTATTAATAAACGATTTTTAGAAAACATAAAGTAGCTATTGATTAGAAAATAGTTTTTGAAGATCTTAGCATCTTCTACAACGCAACGAAGTGCACAGTGCTAACTTTAATTTAATATTGTAGGTTTTATAACTAAATACCTACACTATACCTAAAGCAAACTCCTGATCCGTTTGAAAATATTTTTACAATATCACTGATAGGTACTCTGTCTATGTACAAAAAATCAGGGCCTTTAGATTATAGGAAGTTACACACCTAAATATGCATATCTTGACTGGACTAAGGCGGACATTTAAAATGCCCTACCATCAACTAAAATATCAACCAATATATCAGCAACAACTGGCTTAGGTTCCAAGTTACTCTGCTCCTTAGGGGATAGCTGAAAATCAGTGTTTTGCTCAATGAGCAATCTAATACACTGAGCTATGACCCATTTGTACTGCTGCAGCACACACATGCGTTAGTGTTATATTATGTTATTGTTGTAGATGTGTTACCTTATCTGTGTATCAATATGTATAAGCTAAATGTATGTGTGTGACTGTGGAAACAAATAAAGGCTTTATCTATCTATCTATCAACAGCCTTAATTCCCCCACTGGGAGGCACGGCCTCCTCTCATTGTGACAGAGTACGGGCCATAATCAAAACGCTGGCCCAGAACGGATTGGTGCCTTTGTATCAGACTACATACTGGGCACCTGAGAGTCAGTGCTCTTAGGCCGCTCCGATAGGCCACCGAATTACTCGTAACTGCCATGAAAACAACCGCGACCCTCCGAAGAACGGAAACACTCGTACTAAAAACTAATAGTCACCCATCCAAGGACTGACCGCACCAGACATTGCTTAACTTCATTAAACGAGAACGGTGTCGATTCGGATGTACACGAACTAAACTATACTAAAACCAGTTTTGGAGTGGTGCCGTCGCATCGTACGGATCCCAGTACGGCCCTGAGCCTTTCTGCGGTATCTCAAAAAGCCTAATTCGCTTTACCCTAAGGAACCGGTGCACCCAAGCAGCTCTTAAACTCTGGAGGAACACGCCAGGTTTAACACACTCCAAATCACTAATCAAAGCCTTCAACAAGAAGGCGGCCGGCGAAGCGCTGGCACTCAGTAGAAACAATTTACGCATTCTCACAAGGGCACTAACGGGACACTGCTGTCTGAGCAAACACATGCTCAACATAGGGCTCCGAGAAACAGGAATGTGCAGACTTTGCCTCCTCGCAGAGGAAACACCTGCACATCTGCTGTGTGAATGTGGCCCGCTAATGCGTAAACGTAATATCCACCTGGGCAGCCACTTATTACACCCGGATGAGATAAAAACCATCGGTGCCAGGAAAATTATCCAATTCCTCAAAGAGGCAAACCTGAGCAACGAACTGTAGGTTAGTGGCGATCACAATAGATTGGCAACGGTCGCAGTGATACAGGTCTCCGATGACCTGCAACAGCCACACACACATACAATACAATACAATCGTACTATTCCAGGGAGAAAGAGACAGTACTACTAGAAAGAAAGAAGAAAGAAACTGTTTATTCGCCACTTCGACACATATACAACAATTGTTAGGCAAATAAAATAACAGAACACTCAGATAAGTGTCGCAGCAGGGAAAGGGAAACTACTCAGCTATATGCTGAGCTTATAAGAGCTCAGCGCTGGTTTACTCTCGCACCCAGAGCAGACGAGTTACCCTCGCTAGTTACATAAAGACAGGACATTCCTGTCAAAGGAATAAAACTGTGCTATGTAAATTAAATAAATACATAAAGATACTTGTGATGTGACATAAAACTGATATATATATATATATATTTGCAAAGAAATGAAATATAAATATTAATAAAACTACTAAGTTCTAAACAGACGTTCATACCGCAAGACTGGTTTACTTTAGCTATTTCCACAGCTTGATGTCATATGGCATATTGTTGTGGGGAAACGCTGCTGACATACATATCATTTTTGTTCTGCAGAAGCGTGCTATTCGTGCCATTTATAAATTAGGACCTAGAGTGTCTCTTAGAGATAAGTTTAAGGAAATTAATATCTTAACAATGGCTTCTCAATGCATTTATAAGAATTTGTTATGCAAAAAAATATATAACCTTATTTGCTAAAAATAGTGATGGGCACAATGTTAATACAAGGAATAAGAGCCAGTTATCTGTTCATGTTAGCCGACTTCACAAAGTTAGTAAATCCTTTAAAGGGCAATGTATACGCTTTTATAATAAGGTTCCAGTAAACATTCAAAATTTGCTTTTGAATAAATTTAAAGCAATCATAAAACATAAATTGGTAGCAAAGGGCTATTATAAAATCACTGACTATTTGAATGATAATCAAGCATGGACATAGCTGTCTTATTATTCATATAATTATCAAATCACAAATTGTAACCAATAATCTGTTTAAAAGAGCAACCCTAGAGTTTCTTACTCGTTCTTCTCTGGGGAGTCAGCTTTGTGAATGAGCAGTAAATTTAAATGTAATATTAATATTAATAGTGACGTTTTCAAGTGATACTTTGATCCTATGAAATAAAATATTTTGATTTGATTTGGCTTTAAAACTGGTTTTAGTTAGTTGGTTGGTGTACATCCGAATCGACAGCAATGAATAGCGTATGCGACTGCGCCACGAGTACTTTACAGATAGAGGTAATTTTTTTTGGGTTTTACACTTCAAAAGGTAAATAGAAATCCTGAGAGGATCATTTAATTCATAATTCGTAATTCGTAATTCGTAATTCGTAATTCGTAATTCATAATTCATAATTCATAATTCATATATTTATTGCATTGCACATACAATACATAGGTAAGTACTAACATACACATGTACCTTGTCAGTTTACTTGTCCGTCTGTCCGTCCGTCTGTTGCTGTGTCATGGCACTCTTTTCAGAAAGCGCTGGAAGTATCAATAATAAGGCCTGCGACGTCAGTCTGTTGTAAAAATTTAAATTTCTAATACAAATAGTTTATTTTGCACCAATACATGGGGCACACTAAAAGTTTTGCACTTGTGGCTAATCAAAACTATTTGAATTAAAAAATTAAACTACCCATTGCCAATACCTTCTATTTCACTTACCTAATATGCCGTTTTTTTTTTCTTACGATAAAAAACTCATCCGGTATATGTAACCATATAAATTGAAGAAATAGAAAGCCAGAAAAAATATGATTAGATCCTAGACATTCTATTCTATTCTTATATTTGCCATGGGGTTGGACATACGCCCAAAGGCACCTCGACCCAATCGGGATCTTTTGTGCACTTCCCCTGCTTTCGCTCTCTCCTACTGCCAATTTATGGACTTCATGAGCCTTATAACACAGGCTAGTGGGAAGAGCATGTAGTCGCCGGGTTCGGGATACGCCTTACCCAAGTGGCGCATACGCCTTGCGGCCACGGAATCGCAGTCACACAGAAGGTGCTTCATTGATTCCCTTTCTTTGTTGCATGCCCTGCAGGTTGAACTTTCAGCTAGGCCCATCTTGAATAAGAGGTCCCTCGTTCCATAGTGACCAGTAATCCTAGACATAGATGATCCAGATAGACCAAACCAACAGCTTATGTATCTTCAAAACGGCTTAACCGATTTTCAAGAAACATGGCTAAGAACCTGTCCCCTGATTTAGTTTTTAATATAAAACAAAGATATAAAAGTATGCTCAGATGGTTTGGACATGTGGAGAGGATGAATGATGGAAGACTTACGAAAGAGATATACAAAGCGAATGTGGATGGTGTTGGTAGCGGAAGACCACGACGAACGTGCCATGATCAAATCGGGGACGTCTTAAAGGAAGGTCAAGTCAAGAGTACCCTAAACCGACGAGCATGTATGAACAACCTTATGAGAGTGAAGGAAGCAGAAGAGGTGTGTCAGGATCGTAGCAAGTGGACGTATGTGGTCTCTGCCTACCCCTACGGGAAACAGGCGTGACTTTATGTATGTATGTATGTATAAAACAAACACACTCGAATTGGACCACACATTACTGTGGGACGTCCGACGAAGACTGGCCACACACATACACACATTACGCAATCAAATACATATTTGTTTTCCGTCTTCATTATTCTTCTCCCCTGTTCTCTAAACTACAGTTCTCGAGGCGTAAGATCAGCTTTGCATTTGTGTGAGTGCACACAGATAGAGATACGGCTTGTGGCGCAGCGCGTCCCGCGCATTGTTTAAACGCGGCCTGAGGCGCGGCGTGTCCGCTGCGCGTCGCTTCCCTGCCGCGCAAATGCCGCACTTCACCTCTTGTACCGCTAGCAGCTTGACGTCACTCACACAAATGCAAAGCTGAGCTTACGCCTCGAGAACTGTATCATTATATTACTGCTGATGGTACAGCTAAACAGCCAAGCTGCTGGCATTAATGATAAGCAACTATAAATTGAAAATGTAGAAAAATCCCAAAGCAAACAAGTGATTATAATCAACTAGAAGGACCAAACGAACCGATTTTGATAAAAACATGTCCAAGAAACACCACTAGAAAATATGCGATCGACGACATGTTTGGTGTAGTACCGTAGCTCTTACCCGAGTGAACGGTTGGATACGGTTTTTTTTTATATAAATAAATATCCTTAGAATAGACATACAGCGCCATCTAGTTCCACAGTAAGCAACTATAGGCTTGTGTTGTGGATACCAGATGGTTGATATACTACATAAATACATATATTTTTTTTGTAAATAAACACTTATTATAAATGAAAAGATCCATAACTCGGGTACACATGTCCGTATTCATCGCCCTTAGCGGGATTCGAACCCGCGACCTGTTGGTATAGTGGCCACTACACCAAACAGGTCGTTAAACATTCGCCCGTAGCTGTCATAAACGGCGACTAAGGGACTTTCTACCGAAAACATCTATAGATTTGCATGTTTCCCCGGCGATGGACTCACCCCCTGTCACGTTGCACACGTTTCCGTATAAGTATTTCATAAGGTGTTGTTTCAATCAGTAAACTCTTAATGTTTAGAACACCCAAGCACCATTGTTTGGGATATCAATGACCACCCCATTAAGGATAAAGGTCGTGACGTTATGTATGTCTGTATACATTCTGATTAGACAACTAAAACATCTGAGGGCTTTGTGTTAATATATTAACGAATAGGTAATTTTTTGATAGCAAACCAAATGGCGGTAGATTTTACTTTAGAAATAGAAAAATAAAAAATAATATTAACTATCTCCCCAATTTTTTATAATAGAATTGACCTAATCAGTAATCAAAAGATTTAATTTCATAAAATACGAGTATCACTTGAAAACGTCACTATAATGTACCTTTCACAAAGCTGACTCTCCACAGAAGAATGCGCAATAAACTTAGTATTTGCTCACAATACAGAATTGTGTTAAAATTTGTGACAAAACAAGGAAATATCTATTCTACTTTGCGAGTCGAAGGTAAACATATCAAATTCTTGAGGACCAGATTGTGGCCATGAGTACAACACCGTCCGTGCCATCGTAGAGGTACTAGCGTACAAGTACCTATTGTACTTTGTCCATGCTTGCTTATCATTCAAATAGTCAAAAAATTTATAATAGCCTTTTGTAAGGTTTTGAAGATGAACAAATTCAAATCCTTTTTGGAACAACAATGGAAGCAAAGAGTTCTATTGTAATATTAGTAAATCCAATAAATAAATCGAAACCTAAATCGAGACAGGGGATCGCGAAAATCAATAGTCAATGCCGACCGTGACTGGCGGGCTAAACTATACCCAACTGACACAAAGTCTTTTAACAAAACACTATACATTTCAAATTATACTTTACTTCTAAAAGCGTAAGACCAGAAATCAATTGCCAGCTCCCACAAAGTTGGAACTTTGCCGCTTTAAGGTCCAACAAGAACGGATAATCGACGCCTAGCCTTGTGCGATATCGATTTTACTTCAGACGTATTCATACAAACGCATTATGGAACATAAATGTGTCTCTCCTTAACGTACCGAATAGTTACCTGCTAGATAGAGACGGTTAGATTCGTTGTTGCGTTTTATTTCGGGGTTGAGTGCGGTGGCGTTGCCATGGCGACAAGTCGGAGGGGTAAGTACGATTTCCGATATAATTCAGTATTATCAATTTTCGATATTTTTAGGTCAACACAATGTCAGATATTGTCGTAAATGTATATGTGGATAATAATTGTTTGACAATACGGCTGGAGAAAGATTATGTATCTATTGTGGAGGTCGCGAAAGATTTAAATATTGATTTGGTAAGAATTTCACAAAAATGCTTTTTGGTATTTGGAAGAAACAAGATGGCTTCGCAGGGTTTGGACGATGGCCAGGTGAAGTGTCTTTTTGACAATGGATATTGATAAATCTATTGATTTTTACCTGCTATGAACGATATCAATTCTCAATAACTCAAACTGATTGTTCAATGTACTTAGTCGGTCATATTTTATTCAAAATCAACATGATTTTTTCAGATCTATCGGTGTTCGGGCTAGAAGTAGAACCGACATGAGACTTTATTTAACTTTTTGACCTTTCCCAAATGGGGTGGTCAGAGATATTCCCAAACATAAACCTTTGGGTGCTCCAAGCATTAAAATTTTTAATGCCTTTCGAAATATACAGAAATGCACCGTTAAAACATGCAAATCTATACCCAGATGTTTTTGGTGGAAAGTCCCTTAGTCGCCTTTAATGACACTGAACAATGACAATATTTTTTAATATGTAAAATAATAAATCAAGGTATTACTAATCGCCTCCGCGGCTCAATATAAACAATATAAGGTTTACCAAACTGAGGTGACGGGTTCGATGTCCAGTAGGGTACGTGTTTAGTACTCGAGTTGGTTGGTAGGGCAGATTTTTAAATATCCGCCGAGGTAAGTACTGCCTCTTGCGGCGCTCGAGACGTCGACAAGTCTCGTTACCAGCTCATAATTAGATCCGGGTCCAAGCAACAAGTGTTTGAACTTAAAAAGCAGCAAATTTGTATATCTATAATTAGATTAGATACACTCTTTCTGATTCTAACCTCGTCCGCGTGGACCTTGAAATTAAATAAACGAAAAAAGAATTTTATAAAACAAGCTTTAATTAGTGAAGAACTCAAAGGAAAAAAGAGCCTGGATATCATTCAAGACAAATGAAACGGGCCCAAACTCGATGGCGATGCGTCGTTTTGTTACAGAGTTCCCATTCCCACCTTCCGATTCCACCATCAGACCCTGGATACTATTTACGATCAGACTGTTTGTGAAGACAAATTAACCGAGCTCAAACTCAATGGGGTTGCATTGTTTAATCATAGAGTTCATATGACAACCTTCCTGCTCCATCATCAGCAATGACATCATAATATTGCATTGTCATCCGACTTACATCTGCAAATTTTCATATCAAATAGAACATTAAATTAACTTGTAAGATTTATTAACGGCCATCTTGTAATAACAATAAAAGCTTGTAAGGCACAAGACAAGTTATAGTTCCTAAACTATAACTTGTCTTGTGCCTTTAGAAAAAAATACTTGATTCATAGTGAAAACCATAACAAAATTCGTTACGTAGTCTTTAGTATACTATATGTATTACCTTTAAAATTAATTTATTGTATTGTAATGGACATGTCCAAGTGCGCGGAAGGCGCCTATGGAAAATATAAGTATTATTTCTGTGGCGTAGTTTAAAATCTACTGAAGTAATATAAAGCTAGTTATTAATTACTATTCCGTTAAGCCTATACGGATTTTATATCTAGTGTGGCGTTTACGGCTAATTCTCCCATGCCATGGGTAAGCGACTTAAATCGCTCCATGGGAAAGGCTATCTATATCTGATGTTAAGCGAAGATGAGGCCGAAGGTGGAAGCATACTGACCCGGAAACCCCATCTTATTTGGGCTATCTTTTCAATGCTATTAACATTGGTAGCTAACCAGGCGGACATTTAAAATGCACTACCACCAACCAAACCGAGTACTAAACTTGTACCCCGCTGGGTATTGAACCTGCGACCTCCGAATCGCAAACCCTATGTTGTTTATGAGCCATGAAGGCGGTAAAAAAATAAATATTAGTGGGTTTAGAAGTGCTTCAGTATGAAATTTCTTCGCATTGTTTGACCAAAATCAGCCTTTTTCACTATCAGATACCAGTAGCTCTAAATGTACCTATATGTGGAATAACCCAGCATTTAACTATAAGACGTAATTACTCAGAGTTATGACGAAAAGTTTCATAAGTGAAGTCTTTTAAATTCGTGCTTTAAAAGTAAAACTTTTACCTCTCGTATTTTTTCCTCCATCGCATCGGCCAATATTAGTTATTATTACAAATTATAATATTGGTTATTTTTACTCTTCTGTCTTCATTTTCCTATGACTGGTTTGCAGGAAGATGTCTTTTTTAGAGACAAGCTCGCCTTTTTTATATCTTATTTATTAATAGCTAAGTATTGCTGTATTTTTTGTGTTTGTAATAGCGTCAATAATTTAATCTTACTACGCAAGAATCATATGCAATACTTGCGTTAAGAACATAGATTTTCAAATAATCATCTTCACTTAACATCAGGTGTGATTGAGGTCAAGTAGCAACACGTTGTGCAAAAAAATAAAATAATATAAAAATCAGAAAACATTTTGTATTTTGCGGACGCCATGTTGGATTTATTATCATAAAATGTATCCTATGACACTACTGTTGTTAAAACGAATCTAACGACACAATGCACTTCGAAATCATATAAGCCATTTAGGCTACAGGATGCACCAAAAGTACAGTCATACTTACTACATACATACACCGGAAAAACATTACTCTCCTTTCTTGGGCAGTCGGGTAAACATATTTATTCGTTTCAACTTTGATTAAGATTTTTGAACTTCTTCTTCTTATTTTTGAGGATGGCAACCAGTCAACCTCATTGTCGAGGGACATTACTGCCAGTTTCGAGTGAAAATTTTTATTTATCTTATTTCTTCAGTTTATAGGTCAGTCTCAATCAAAACAAGTAATTCGTCGTATACATAGTCTAGTCACGGTCAAGTCATTCTTCAGTAAAGTGGCAGAATGCTTTACAAAAGATTTTGGCGGCTTCTTGTGGGAACCTGAAAGCTCCGTTACGCACTTTAATTTACACTTCCCTTCACCTGTACACCAACACTAACGTTTGCTGCACAATATTCTGCCATTATTAAGCTTCAAAAGTTAGAATGCACAAATTTTAAGACTTATAAAGAAAAATGCTACTTCACTCGCCGAGTTCCCGCCAAAAAGCCATTTTTGAACTTAGTCAGGTTGATATTCGTAGGTACAGTGACCGACAGAATATTCTGTACGACGATAATGTACGTACATTAAAGTTTATGGTGAATATTCTGTCGTTGACTGTACCTACCAATATCAACCCTTTTGAGCAGTACATCTACTTCCTATGCGGTTTTATATACCACGAAGCCGTAAAAGTACATTTTTAATATCCTTACATTAAAACCTACGAGGTATAAGGTAGGGTTAGACCTAAACGTGCAACAAAATAATACGTGTTACGGCAACTGTATAATTTATTGTTTCGAAACTGGACATGACAAAACTCTCTTTTTGGCGTGATTTGCGAAAACATATTTCGCAAACGGTCCAGTAACATTTCGTCCAATTGGCCTTTCGCTTGTCCAATAGATCTTTCGATCGATCTTTTTTTTCTTTTCGAAACTTTATATTTGTGAATGAGATCTATCTGTGTTTGCGTGAATGAGATTTAGAGCATAATAAATGTATTTGTATTTTTGATCCGTTAGCGGTTCGTTCAATTGGTTTTTCGCTTGTTCAGTTAGCTATTCGTCCAATTGATCTACCGCTCGTCCAGTTAGCTGTTTGTGCAACTGACCTTTCGCTCGGTCACTCGGCGGTTCGTCCAATTAGTTTTTCGCTCGTTCAGTTATTCTGTTCGCCCACTTGATCTTTCGCTCGTCCAGTTAGCTGTTTGTCCAATTTAATTTAACGCTCATTCAGTTAGTTGTTTATCCAATTAGCCTTTCGTTAGTCCAGTTTGCAGATCGTACAATTGATCTTTCGCTCGTCTAGTTACCTGTTCGTCCAATTGGTGTTTGCTCTTTCAGTTAGTTGTTCATCCAGTTGATATTTCGCTCGGTCATTTTGTCAAATTGGTCTTTCGTTTGTTCAGTTATCTGTTCGTCCAATTGATCTTTTGCTCGTCCAGTTAGCTGTTTGTCCAATCGGTTTTGCGCTTGTACATTTAGATGTTCTTCTAATTGATGTTTCGATTATACAGTTAGCGGTCGTCCAATTAGCCATTCGTTACTCCAGTTAGCAGATCGTCCAATTGATCTTTCGCTCTTTCAGTAAGCTTAATAATGATAGATGACAAATGGTAGCTGGACAAATGTCAATCTTTTAAGTCTGTTAAGTTGAAGTGCGCAGGGTACTACATTTTGATTCGGATAGCATTGCATCCAGGATGATGCATTTTCTTATCTAAATAAGAACTAGGGCGAAAATTCTAATTGTAAATATGAACATAGCAACGAAAATATGCAAATCTCGGAGGCTAAATTCGCTCAGAGGCGAAGAAATTAATAAGGGATCTATGCGGTTGGTCGATATCTCCGGCGACAAAAGGGCTGGCAGCAACCTCTCTTAAAGCGTTAGTATATTATATAAACAGAAAGGTAATGCTAAGTAACGTATGTATGTATGTATGTAGATTTCTATGTTACGTCCTGAAGCGTAAGCAGCTTAACCGATTTTGAAGTGCATGCGGTGTCGTTGGATTCGTCAATAATCCTGGATTATCATAGAATACATTTTATGGTAAAAAATCCAATATGGCGCCCGTAAAATGCAATAATTTTTAAAATTAAATTGTATACGAAATCCTATTTAGGTATATGTTTATATAAAGAGCATTAATTGTGAATAATTTTAATTAACCAATATTGTTACACAACTAAATATTCATTAAAGTTTAGGGTTAGAGTCAGTAAATACTGAAAAACAAGAAAAATAATTTTCTCAGCTCAAATGTTGTATGGTGTGTTTGCCAACATTATATCAAGTATCAAGTTCGTTAGAATCATGAGGTCGTCTTAAAAATACGAGCCTTAGTCATTCTTAAAAAAAAAGTGAAAAGGTCAACGCTCCCGGAAGACAGTGCGGCACGAGTCGCACAGGTGGCCGATCGATAAACATCGATTTTAACAAAGATCGATATCTGACGTCACGCAACGGCGGGTGCGCGCGCAGCTGGCGCTGATAACCTACGTTATAAAATAGGGTGATAGCAAGGGGTGATTATTGTTTTTTTTTTCGACACGCAAACGTTAAACTTTGTGAAGCCATTGTTTGTTACCAGTTCCTTTTTGTTTTGTTAACGTACAGATTTCATTCACGGGTCGATTGTTATTATAATCTAGTTTACTTGTCCAGTTTGATATTTCAGTGAAATTTTATGACAGAAAAACTGGCTACTCGACAGTAACTTTGTTATCATTTGAACAAAGAATCTAACAACGAGTATAACTAATATTTTAAATGCAGAAGTTTAGATGTTTGTTTGTTTATGGCTCAGTCATGGCGAAACGGATTTTTTTTTTTTTTTAATGAGAGGGCGGTAAACGAGCATGCGGGTCACCTGATGGAAAGCAATCACCGCCGCCCATGGACACCCGCAACACCAAAAGGGTCACAGATGCGTTGCCGGCCTTTGACGGATGAACGGATTTGGCTGAAATTTGGTATATAGGTAGAATATACCCTGGATTAAGGCATAGGATATTTTTATCCCTAATGAGTAGTTTTCGCGGGATGAAAAAATGAAACATATCCGCGATTAAGTGTAAGAAGTGTAAGAAATTAACACACACACATAATGACACGAGCACTACCACACACTCAATGAGATAGCAGACAGAACAGATATTGTCATATGCAGTGAGAGCGAATTTCAAAAAGTCTCGTTATTTGTACTATGTTATTTAGTATAGGTAGATATAGTTGGTATACATCATTGTCATTAGTTAACTATCGCATTGGAGTAATCTGTAATGATAGTTATAAACTTGGTAAATAAATAAATAAGTAAACACAGACAAATCCACGGGCGAAAAGCTAGTACTGAATATCTTAGAAAATGTTCAACCAAATTTGTCTTTCTTGCAAATGTACCAGAATCTTATCTTCCATCATAAATGACTATGCGATAGACGGGCATCATCAAACGGATATGATTTAAATTTGTTAAATTAGTGATACTAATTTGAAAATAGTTAAATCACATATAAGTATTGAAAATTTACCAAATACCTATACCTATATGATACCTTCTCGTGTCTAGCTTTTTATGGTTTATCACTTGCAGTTGTTTTTGAGTTGATTTTAGATATAGTTTTTTGTTTTTGTTTACTTTTAGTTAATGTTTAAATTTATTCATAGAGTAATTAATTCCTTGGTGGCAGCAACTGCTCTACTTGTCTGACTCAGCTGATTTACTGAAAATCAGTAAATCAGCTGAGTCCCTAACTTTTCATCACAGTTTGACCTAATTTATTATCAATTAATGACGACCTGTTTGGTGTAGTGGTTAGCAACTCTGACAACCAAAAGGTTGCGGGTTCGAATCCCGCTAGGCATAATGTTCGTGTGATGAATACGGACATGACTGTGTACCCGAGTTATGGATGTTTTCATTTATAATAAGTATTTATTTACAAAAAAAAAAGTATTTATGTAGTATATCAACCATCTGGTATCCACAACACAAGCCTATAGTTGCTTACTGTGGAACTAGATGGCGCTGTGTGTATGTCTAAGGATATTTATATTTATATTTATTATTTATTATTATTATTATCAAGAGTCTTACATGTTCCCACTGTTAGGGCACAGAAATAATGTAGCACTAACGGTTAGGGTACAACCTCCTCTCATTAGGAGAGGGAATGAACAATAATTTGTGGCTGACTACTGGCCACCTGACAATCAATGTTCGTAAGCCTCCCGTAGGCCACCTACTTAACGTACCCTCCAAAGCACGGAAACACTCGTATGCCACTAGTGGTCACCCATCCAAAGACAAACCGTTCGTATGCCAAACCTCCGTGGCTCAATGTAAACAACATTGTGTTAAGATTCCGAGGTCGCGGGTTGGATCCCCAGCGGAGTACATGTTTAAGTACTCGGTTTGGTTGGTGGTATGGCATTTTAAATGTCCGCCTGGCTAGCTACCACCATCTTATCTAAATCTGCCGCCAAGCAGCAATGTTAATAGCATTGTTGTGTTCCGGTTGTCAGAGGTAAGATTGCCAGTCCCCCAATGTGTTGGGGTTTCCGGGTCAGTACGCTTCCACCTTCGACCTCATCTTCACTTAACATCAGGTGTGATTGAGGTGGTCAAGTAGGAACCCGTCGTGCATAAAAAAAAAGACCGCGCCAAACACTGTTGAATTTCGCTAATCAAAAACGAATAGCGAATGCGATTGCACTAGGGGCGCCTCAATGATAGACTTCCGTATAAGTACCATCCTTTTTTAAAAAAATTTCCTTTTTTGGTCTAATAGTGTGTAGAAGAAGTGAATTATATTCTATTATTTTTTTGCTTGTACATGAATATAGTCTAAAATTGCCTATCTAGTACGTACGTACGTACAATCTTCAATGTGACGTAATACTTAGTTACACTCCGGCACGGGCAGGACGTGGTATAGGGGCGCAGGCAGCGGCGATACCGATAGTGATGGGCAAGTTATATCGATAAAATCCGGTTTTGAAAACTCGATTATAAGTGGACTTCTTGGTGAAGTTGCATTTTTGTTTTACGGCAGAATATTGTTGTAAATCAGTGATGGTGTACAAGTGAAGGGAAGTGTAAATTAGCATTCGGGTTTCCACAAGAAGCGGCCAAAATCTTCCGTGAAGCATTCTGTCACTATACTGAAGAATTACTACGGAAGGAATACTACAGAAGGCCCTTCTAACCTTGTTGGAGAATAAACCATAAAAAATACTCAAGGTTTGTAACACTTATATACGTCAATAATTTGTGTGTGACCATGAACACTATTATTTTAAAGCTTTCCACCGTATCTTACAATAAACTTATTATTGTTATGACGCAAGAATCTGTAATTGTCTAAAAATTCTTCAGTAAAGTGACAGAATGCTTTATAAGATTTTGATGGCTTCTTGTGCCCGAAAGCTTCACTATGCACTTTAATGTACACATCCATTCACTTGTACGTTATTAAGATTCAAAACACAGAATGCAGAATTTTAAGAAATTAATATAAAAATGCAACATCACTCGCTGAAAAATGCTCCGTAAATTTTCTATGTATGTTGTGTTTGTGTGCTTCTGTAATATGGTGTATAGGTATGTAGATTGCAATCTGTACTATTTATTAAAATTATCTATTTATTATTTAAAAGACTACTGGCCATACTACTGGGCATACCTTCTTGTTTCGCTAGCCTAGCGAGTCCCTATTCTCTCTCCAAAAGTATCGATAGTCGATAATAAGTGCCTAACAAACAGTTCCATCACTAATAAGCCCTTTGTCCCGTGCCAGGTGTCGGGCGGGGTCATTGTGGAGCTACTGTATTGTTGTGTGTGTCCGTCTGTGTATCTATAACACGCAAACATTTAAACTTTTCAGAGTTTGATATCTTTCCATATAATTAAAATTATAAGCGTGGATTGTTGATGGAGGTGGTCGTAAGCAATATACTCGTGGATTTAAAATCTGTTAGAAATTAAAGAATTACGTGGAAATGAAAAATGTACATGTGACAACTAAGAGAAAATTTATTGAAGTATCTTGACATGGAATGTAAAGAATTAGGTTTAAAATATAATATCGTTATAAATCTATATAAAACGACTATAAAACCAGTATTCTACAACACCCAGCCTTAAACTTAATTCTGTTAAACATCTAAATAAGATCCAAAAGTACACAAAAAATAACAAGTGAAATTCAAAATAGCGAATTAGGCTCTTAAGCCCATTGCTAACACGCATTTATGATGTGCTACACGGGCTAAAGGTTTAGTTAGCACATCTGCTGCCAAATCACTAGATTTAGTGTACACTAGATTAATTAAATCTTCAGACACTTTCTCTCTAACAAAATGATACTTAGTGTCTATATGTTTAGATCGTCCATGATGTATTGGATTTTTTGCCAAACTTTGTGCACTCTGACTATCACTGAGTATAGAAATACTACTAAAGTTCTTACCACAAACCTGCGAAATGAAGCGTCTTAGGTATATGGCTTCTTTAGCGGCATCAGTGAGAGCCATGTACTCCGCTTCCGTCGAAGACAAAGCCACAGTAGGTTGCTTCCTGGATGCCCAAGCAACTGGACCCTGTGCAAAATTGAAACAAAATCCAGTATAGGAACGGCGGTCCACGGGACAATTTGCCCAGTCAGCATCAGCACTACCCATGAGAGGTTTCCCAGTTCCTCTATAGACAATAGAGTAGTCTAAAGTACCCTTAAGGTATTGTAACACGCGTTTTGCTGCCAACCAATGAGTTTTTCCGTATCTAGTATTGAACTGACTCAAATAACTCGTTGCAAAAGCAATGTCCGGCCTAGTGTTTACAGCGAGAAACATCAGACAGCCAATTAAATTCTGATATTGAAACGTTTGCTCACCAGCTTCATGCTCCAATTTGTTATTAGACAACGGAGTATCAAATTTCTTACAATTACCCATATTGAACCTTTCAAGTAAGTTTTTTATGTATGTTTTTTGATTGAGCACAATTGCATCTCCTTGTCGAGACACGTTAATTCCCAAATAATATTTTAATTCACCTAAATCCTTAAGTGAGAAATATTTCTTCAAGTCAGTTTTGACAATGTCAAAAGACTTTTCTTTTTCATAAAATATTATTATGTCATCGACATAAACGGCCAATATCACTAGCTCTGAACCATAAAGTTTTTTATACACACAAGGTTCGCAAGGTATTCTATTAAAACCTATTTTCGCCAAAGTATCATTTAACTTATTGTTCCAAGCACGCGGCGCTTGTTTGAGTCCATATAAAGACCTCTGCAAGAGACACACTTTGTCCTCTTGACCTTTCTGGATAAATCCTAAGGGTTGGTGCATATAAACCTCTTCCGTAAGATCACCATTAAGAAAAGCTGTGTCTACATCCAAGTGGCGCATTTTGAGGTGCATTTCAGCCGCAATGGCTATAAGGGTGCGCAGAGATGAGTTTCTGATGACAGGAGAAAAGGTTTCATTGTAGTCTACTCCATGTACCTGGTTAAAACCTTTTACCACCAACCTGGCCTTATGTTTTATAACATTGCCATGTTCGTCTGTCTTCAACTTGAAAACCCATTTACACGGAATTATCTTCTTATCCGGTTTATCTACTAACTGCCACGTTTTTAATTGCATGAGCGAATTATACTCCATCTGCATAGCTAACTGCCAATCTTGAGCATTTTCATCATGAATTGCCTCAGAGTATGATTGAGGCTCATATGAATCTCCCCCTGAAACGTGGTAGGAGAGAAAAACAGGTGGCTTCCGATCTCTAGATGGGTACCTGCGCTCTATTTGAGGCGAATGAATGGTATCAACCAACATTTCTTCCGTGTCCTCTTCCATCTTATGTGGTGGAAAGTGTTGTAACGGTGCATCAGTTGACGTAGATGGAATTCTTTCATCTTCTAATAATATGGTAGCGGGAGGTTGAGCGTCAACTCCCGATCTGAACTCCACAACAGGGTCCTCCAACATGCTACCACTGCTTTCAACTTTGTCTGACAGCAACATAAAAGGAACTTGTTTACACGACTCTTCCACAGATTCGTTGTTGTCTGTTAACATTAAAGGTGCCGATTTATCACATAGTACTATAGATTTATTATTTTTCAAACTAGTGAAACAATCTTCAAAGAAAGTGATGTCTCTCGATTTATGTAATCTCCTTGGAGAAAGAGGATCTCTAAAAAGATAAGCATTTGGATCTTCTGTGTATCCCACAAATATCAATTCCTCAGCTTTCACATCTAATTTCTTCCTCTGGCAATCAGGTATAAAGACAAGAACTCTGCAACCAAAAACTTTAAGATTACTTAAGTCTGGTTTACACCCGTACCACTTTTCATATGGCGTAAGAGGGGGACCTAGGGCACGATGTGGGGACCTGTTTTTCAGGTACACGGCTGTCTCCAAAGCGTCTTCCCAAAAAGCTTTACTAAGTGAGCCTTGGGTCAGCATAGATCTAGCCTTTTCCACAATTGACCTAATCGTACGTTCAGCCACACCATTTTGTTGCGGACTGTACGGTACTGTTGTTTGGTGAATAATGCCTTTGGAACAAAGATAATCCGACAGATCTTTGTTAACAAATTCACGACCACAATCAGTCCTAATAGATTTCAACTGGGCTCCCGTTTGTCTCTCCACTAATGTTTGGAAAGCACAAAACTTGTCCTTTACTTGAGCTTTAGAAGAAAGAAAATAAATAAAAATACGACGAGAGAAATCATCAACAAATATTAATGCATACTTATTACCTTGAAACGAAGTTTCAGACATTGGCCCACAGAGGTCGCTGTGCACCAACTCCAGTATAGAGGTAGCTCGAGAGTACGCTATTTTCTTAAAAGGTTGACGTGCTTGTTTGCCCTGTACACAGGCAACACAACTACTACCATCTACTTTTTCATAATCTACTCCTACATGACTATTCTTTAATTGATTCATACCAATACGACATAAGTGTCCTAGGCGCTTGTGCCATAACTGATACTTTGACGTGGAGTCAGAGTGCATGTTAAAAGCCAAATCACGAGGGACATTTACAGTACAATCTAGTTTGTACAGTCCACTGCAAGCAGAACCGTGTAAAATTGAGTCACCTATAAAAGAAAAAGTATCTGATTTAAAAAAGTCACAACCATTTTTATGAAAAACTAATGTAAAACCTTTTTCAACAGCTTTCTGAACAGAAATTAAATTAGACTTAAGGTTAGGTACATACATTACATCAGTAATACTATTTACATTACCAGAAATTGTATTAATACAAATGTTGCCTATACCACAAATATCTATTTTGTCACCATTGGCCAAGGTGACCTTTCCTGAGTCTAGCGGTTTGATATTCTGAAACCAATCTTGCCTTGAAGACATATGTTTCGTTGACCCTGAATCAATAATCCAAGAATCTGAATTTGCCACATCACTCGTCTCAAGTGCCATTAACGACGACGTAGACGTCTCTTTTACCTTTTTCTTGTTCTTTTTCTTCAAAGGACATTGAGGGCGCTTGTGTCCGGGTTGATTGCAATCATAACATACTATAGTCTTGTTCTGCTTAGGTTTCATACCTTGAATATGAGTCATACGCAAAGCAGAAGCATTTGCCATAACGTCTTTCGACATTTCATTCAACAACCTTGTTTTGACTAACTCAGTAGTTACTGTAACGTTACTATTTTCTAGTGCCATTATCAGAGGATCAAATTTAGTTGTTAGTCCTCCTAATAAAATAGCTGCCAAGGAAGCGTCATCAATATTTTTGCCAATATCTGCAAGATCCTGTGAGGTTGACACAACAGCATCTATATATATCTCTAAACTGCTGAAATCATTGAGATGAAGCCTATATAGTTTTCTTTCTAAACTCAATCGGCGTCCCATACCTCTATCCTCGTAAGCCTCCTGCAAGGCTTTCCACGCTTCTTTAGCTGTATTTACACGTCTAACATGCGTAATAGCCGATCCTTCCAATGTTAGGTTAATTTTAGAGAGAGCTTTCCTATCGTTTATTCGTTTAATAGGATCAGGAGTACTATCGCCTTCAGCATAACCCTCTATAGTTTCCCAAAGATCTTCGTGTATGAGGTAATTTTTCATTCTAAACTTCCAGTCACTATACCCCTCTCGGTTTTTAAGTGAGAATTGAGGTAAACTAGTAGAACTACGACCAGTAGAAACACCTCTTACCATACCATGATCTCCAGATTGTAATGCCATTTTGCGGAACTATTTATTTTTCCAACGACTTCACAGGTAAAAATTCTAATAAACTGTCCACACACTATTATTATACATTTATTTCCTCGATTCTTCGTGCTGATAACGTGTTAGAAATTAAAGAATTACGTGGAAATGAAAAATGTACATGTGACAACTAAGAGAAAATTTATTGAAGTATCTTGACATGGAATGTAAAGAATTAGGTTTAAAATATAATATCGTTATAAATCTATATAAAACGACTATAAAACCAGTATTCTACAACAAAATCAAATCAAAAAATGCTTCATTTTATAAATACACCGGGTACACTTAAAATAGTCAGATTTTTAATTTTTTAAGCTACTGCTTGTTCAAAACGCAATTTCCCTTGAGAAGAACTAGGAAGAAACTCTAGAGGTTGCTCTTAAAAAAAAAAGGTTTTTATATTACAAAATTATTATTTTATATTATAATATTTCATTATTAATTGCGAAATAGCCTGGTTCTGCGAACGGGCTGTTTATGACCATGAATGTTTATCATCTAAATAATCTGATATTTTATAATATGCTTTCTTAATAAGTTTCTGTTTTATAGTATCTTTAAATTTATTGAAAGGAAGATTTATTATGTAGGTATATCAACAGGAACCTTATTGAAAAAGCTTGCAGTTTGCAGCAAGAGCGCCATCAATATGTTAGGATTTGACTGGGCTAAATAAAGTCGTGTTCTCCACAAGATCACAAATAGTTTTAGGCTCGTATTAATAAACCGTTCTCAAGATTGAGATGACCTTAAGTTGACGCTTGAGAATCTAATGCATATTATAAATAAATAAATAAATCGGACACTTACACCAATCATCTAGTCCCAAACTAAGCAAAGCTTGTGCTATGGATACTAGCTAACGGATACATAAATATTTATATAAACATTCATGACTCAGGAATTAATGTTCATATTCATCACACAAACATTTACCCGTCGCGGGATTCGAACCCGCAACCGTTGGTTTCGCTGATAGGGTCACTATCCACTACACCAATCGGTTTGTTATTATATATTGTTATTGATTTGTTATATTATAGATTTGTTATTTAGTATCGCCCACATTTTTAGTTTTTCAATTTGGCAAGCTTCCTTTTTGCCTGTATAGTTTATAATTTGTTTAATATTACTGTAATGTGGCGTTGTGAAGTTTGCGGAATAAATTAGAAAGAAAAGAAAAAAACAAAAGAAAAAGTAGGTATCAAAAAAAAATTAAGACGAGGCGATCTTTGCACAACGGTTTAGGACTTGACATCAATAACACCCGATGTTAAGTGAAGTCGCGATCTCAAGATCGGTTTGTTAATACGGCCTGTAATAAAATTTATAAAATTTCTGACTATCTGGATGATAAGCAAGCATGGACATAGACCGCTCGGCGATATTCAGCCTAATTATACAATATAATATAATTGTAACCCAAACTTATTTAAAAGAGCAACCCTTGAGTTTCTTGCTCGTTCTTCTCTGGGGAGTCTGCTTTGCGAATGAGCAATAATGTCAATAATTTTAATATTAAGATAAAAAATGTGACGTTTTCAAGTGACAATCTTTATCCTACGAAATAAATATTTTTTGACTTTGCCTTTGACTTTAACTTTGGCCCTGTGTGCAGTATACCATACGCTTAGACCAATACAATAACTATTTAAGTAATTAAATACCTGAATATACACTCCGGGATATACACTCCGGGTACAAAGACGAATCTAACGACACCATGCACTTCGAAATCGGTCAAGCCGTTTAGGCCACAGGGTGTGTCAAAGGAACAGACATACATACACTCGAAAAACATTACCCTCTTTCCTTGGGCAGTCGGGTAAAAATATTTCTATCATCTACACTGCAAAAATATAATAATCCGCTACTATGGAGACTGGTGTCTATACTGAAGGTCCAGTACTACAGAACCCCAGGTTACGGGTTCAATCCCGTATCACATAATACATCGAATTATTATCTTATTAGGTGGGTTCATTTTGTGTGCAGGAAGTACGGAGTTAATGAAGCCTTTAATTATAACTGGAAATGGAAATTTTTGTAAATCCGGGAGAAGGCAATCTTATAAATGTACAACCTAAAAAAATATGATTGGATGATAAATACAATAATATCTAAAATTAAATAATTTTTTCTTTCTTTCTTTCTCTCTTTCATATCTTTTTGACTAACATTTAGGAAACCTAGGGCTTGCTTTTACATAATTGAGGGAAAGATTAAAGCAAAGAGAGGAAATAGGGGTAATAACTTGACCAAGTGATAGAAAAGGTGAATGTCATGTCGTACCAAGAGGTTAAAACGAGGGCGAAAAGTAGAGAGACGTGGTCATTACTCCACCGACAAGAGCATAGCTCTTAAATTGAAGAAGGGCTTGCGAGTGGTGTTTACTGAAAATCCGTTAAGCCGTTTCAAAGATAAGCTATAACCCAATTAGTTCATTTATTTAGATTTACATTATATTATAAAACTTTATTTCATACACAAAAATATATATAATATAATTACTAAGTTATATAAAAGATACCATAGTCTGATTGCATGAACAGAGAAGATGTAGCGGTAGAAATTACAGTGCTTGGAGGTTATCTAAGTGTCCATGTATCAGTAACCGCCTCCGTGGCTCAATGTAAACAACATTGGGTTTACGATTCGGAGGTCGCGGGTTCGATCCCCAGCGGGGTACATGTTTAAGTACTCGGTTTGGTTGGTGGTAGGGCATTTTAAAATGTCCGCTTGGCTAGCTATCACCATCTTAATCTGCCGCCAAGCAGCAATGTTTAATAGCATTGTTGTGCTCCGGTTGTCAGAGATAAGATAGCCAGTCCTCCAAATGTGTTGGGGTTTCCGGGTCAGTACGCTTCCACTTTCGACCTCATCTTCACTTAATATCAGGTGTAATTGATGTCAAGTACGAACCCGTCGTGCATAAAAAAAGTTATCTCCATTGTTGACGTCATGGTCATTAACTATATTAATGACACTTAAATTATATACTTAGGTCACAAGTTTTCCAGATTTTTCCAATGAGAAAATTACGAGAATAAACATGGACATATTTTAACTTCTTATCAAATTTTTCTATTTAAATAACTAAGCGATCGTTTTAAGCATCCAAAAAAATGGTTATCTATTTGATCACCCTAAACTTTTTTTACAGACTACTACCCCAGAATACAAAAAGTACCCCTAAATATTGAAACTATCCAACCATATCTAACCACATTTATATTATTTTATTTTATTTACATAGAATCAACAGCATTATTACAAATTCTTATTCAGAAAACTAATACCAAACTTGTGCCAATTAAAGATTCTTATTATGTTACTGACAACGGTTACTTTAACATTGAATGGGTAATGTCTTAATGAAATTACAATAAAATTCGTACTAATACATTATTAATTATAATATTATTATATAAATATCAATGAAAACAAATCAAATCCTCAGTGATATATACTCATATATCACTATCATATCTCATATAGGTATCATATATTTAGACATATTAACATAACGACTCCGTTATGTTAATATGTCTAAATATGAATAAAATATTATGCATAATAAATAACCCCACAAAAGAATCAAACTTTGGTCTAAAACTATTTATAAAAGGCCTAAAAGAAATGATTAGATTATAATTTTAAAACTATTATCGCTTCCACTTCCATTGAAAACATTTACTTTAAGATTGCAATTTTGCTAATGCCTCTAGGACCATATATGTTTTAGCCGCCTTTACTGTATACATGTAAATCAGTATAATATTAAGTATATCATTTCCCTTTAGCTGGAAGTTCCACCATGAGGTAAGCAGGCAACAGTAAGTAGCCAAGTGACAGCAACCCTCGAAAGAGGGCATTTCCATCACCAAACACCAATATAGTCCTCGACAACACCACCTAAAACCATATACATTGCCCGTTGATAAAGATAAAAACTAGAGACATGTAGTTAGGAACGAGGAATGATTAGAAAATAACACGTATATCAACAATGTTGGTAGTTATACCGCTTCGGGTTGGGTTAAGGGTGCATTGTGGTGCTTGTAATGAAAAGACTTATACGACATTTTTAAATAAGCAAAATACGCCTAAAGTTTATAGAGGTGGGGTTGAGATTCGAATGAAGATCTTAGGGGATAGGTTGTTGCTTTGACGAGGGTAAAGAAATAGGGGTGTTTGCAGGATGCGGGGCGAGGGGACGGCAGGGTGCGTCGCGCACGCGTGATTCAGTCGCCCGCGCGACCCCGCCGCCGCCGGTCGCGCGCCATGGATGACGTCAGAGCGCGAGACCGGGCGCCGCTCACAGTCATCGTAGCGCCCACCAACGCGTCGCCTCCGCGGCTGTCCCCTGCCGACCTCCTTCCCGACGGTGACGCTGCTTTCCACCCCCTCTCAGCCGTCAACGGCCGCTTGACCCCACCAGGGCTCGAGCCAGCGTCCTACGCTACACTCACGCCATTACTCCCCTTGCCCCCAATCAGCACAGTTTCAGACAAATTCGCGTACCATGCTGGTGGGACGTTCACTGTCATCCAACAACAGCAGTCGTATGCGTCGCTGTCTCCTGCTAATTACAATGAGCCTTTATCGCCACAATCGGCATACAGTCGGCGGAGTGTGTCTCCAAATTCGTTCGAGAGGAGATCGCCGACGCCACCACTTCCGAGCCCCGGATTGGATCTTAATGCTGCGTTGATGGCAAGGGAAGAGCAGCAGCAGCAACAGCAGCAGCAAGCAGACACAGAGGAGATAAACACAAAGGAATTGGCGCAAAGGATAAGCGGAGAGCTGAAACGGTACTCGATTCCTCAGGCGATATTTGCGCAGAGGGTGTTGTGCAGATCGCAAGGGACGCTTAGCGACTTGCTTAGAAATCCAAAACCGTGGTCCAAGCTCAAGTCCGGGAGGGAGACGTTTAGGAGGATGTGGAAGTGGCTTCAAGAGCCGGAGTTTCAGAGGATGTCGGCTTTGAGGCTAGCAGGTGAGAGTGGCATGACGCTTATACATAGTTTGTTGTTAGTATTTTGTGCATTTTCACTATTTCAAACATTTAAAAAATATTTTGGAAGGCACAGATTCAGTATTACTTAGACTAATTGATTTGTCTTAATCCATTGTAAGGGACTCTTTTTGTTTGACTAACTACGTTTTACTTGCCGTTACTATCTAATTACTTACATACACATTTATACAATATGTAACAGGTTTTCCTTGTGTTTGATGATTCAAGGATTTACTCCACCCTAAGTTATTAAAATCTTCTGTGTAGATTATTGGTTTTTAGAGGGCTTGGGAAGATATTTATTCCATGATCGCAAATATATGTATATTATAGTCAGAAGGCCCACATTATGTTATTTAGCCTATTTATATTTCAAACTAACGACTAATAACACCTTTGTTTGTGAACAGTTACGCTTCATTGAACACGATATGTTATTGCTCAAATATCTCCAATACAGTTTAGTGACCGATGCGTTGCAAATATATTAAGTTAGCGATTAGCCAGATTCCATTAAATTGAAATTTCAAGACAATCACACGTCGTATCTTTACTTTACATCAGATGTGATTGAGGTTAAGTCACTTGGTTTATATCAGCAGGAGATGATAATGTTATGATCCTATTTAACGCCCTCATTTAGGTGGTCAGTGTGAAAAACCGACATTTTTATTTTACCGTTCAAAGTATAGAAACAGTCACACCCCAACCAAGGATTAACTGCGCCAGGCGTTGCTTAACTTTGTTAATCGAAAGCGAATTGTGTTGTGGGGAAATGCCGCGGACATAAATTGTATCTTTATTCTGCAGAAAGGAGTGGTTCGCGCGATTTACAAACTGGGCCCCAGAGTGTCTCTTAGGAATAAATTTAAAGAAATTAATATATTAACATTAGCATCGCAATATGTTTACGAAAACTTAATGTATGTAAGAAAAAAATCTAGAATCGTTTAAGAAAAATAGTGATATACATAATGTTAATACCAGATATAAAAATAAACTTGCTGTTTATGTCAGCCGTTCACACAGTCACTAAGTTATTTAAGGGGCAATGTATATGCTTTTATAATAAGGTTCCAGTGGACATTCAAAATTTACCTTTAAATAAATTCAAAACCATCATAAAACAGACATTATTTACCAAAGGCTGTTATAAAATTTCTGACTATCCGGATGATAAGCAAGCATGAACATAGACCGCTCGGCGATATTCAGTCTAATTATACAATATAATATAATTGTAACCCATACTTATTTAAAAGAGCAACTTATTTACAACCGTGCGAAGCCAGAGCGGGTCGCTAATAAAGTATAACATGAAAAATGTCTAATTTAAAAAAAAAAAAAAATACGCCCCGAATACAGAACCTCCTCCTTTTTGGAAGTCGGTTAATAATACACCAAAATAGCTTTTTACATTCTTCAAAAGCAATTCCTTTTAGAAGAACAAGCAAGAAACTCTAGGAAAACTATAAAACAGAAAGTTGTTAAGAAAGCATATTATAAAATATCAGACTATTTGGATGATATTCATTCATGGACGTAACCAAGTCGTTCGCATACTATTTATTTCATTTAGGCTATTTCACAATTTAATAATGTAATATTATTGTGCCCTATATAATATAAAAACCTGTTTTTAAAAGAGCAACCACTCGAGTTTCTTGCTTGTTCTGTTCAAGGGAAAATTGCCTTTTGAACAACCAATTGCTTAAAAAATGTAAAATCTGACAATTCTAAGTGTACTCTGTGTACCTACAAAATTAAGAATTATTGACTTTGACTAATGCAATCAGGGGACTTATCATCTACCTTCAACATACATCTATCAACAGAAGTCCTCTCTCACTATAAAGATAGGGTTTCACACGGGCCTATTAGAGTAATCCCCAACCATGGTGCGGATATAGGTCATAAGCCACTTGACAGTCACTGTTTTCAAGCTACCTCTGAAAGACACTGATTTGCTTAACGCCTGCCTTCAATTGAGTATAGCCAGGACTGATCATTAAGCATAGAATTAATAACTATAAATGGACAATGTAGAAAATCCCCGGAAGACTATGATATCAACCAAGTACACCAAGCAACTGTTTAAAAAGGTATTTTCGAATTTAAAGTGTCAGTCATCAAGTAATTTGTCCCCATGCTATCATCAGACCCTCAACAGCAAGTGCAATATTGAACTCGTCAAAACGAATTATATGAGCCTAAACTAGAGGGGTTTACTAGTAGCCACTGAAGAGTTCCACCGTCCACCTCCTGGCTCCATCATCAGATTAACTCCAAGATACCATATTATAGTATTGTCATCCGAACTACATATGTATACCAAGTTTCATTTCGAAACGGCAATTAGAAGTAGGTTATAATTAGCTTCCAAGATTTATTGGTTACATGTGAATCTAATAAAAGCGTGTTAGAAACAAGAGCACTGAAGTCATACTACGCATTACATGTATGTATCTCAATACATCCGGTCAAAAGACTGGACATACATACAAGTCATACTACGCATTATATGTCAATACATCCGGACGAAGACTGGACATACTTACAAGTCATACTACGCATTACATGTATGTATCTCAATACATCCGGACAAAGACTGGACATACATACAAGTCATACTACGCATTATATGTCAATACATCCGGACAAAGACTGGACATACATACAAGTCATACTACGCATTACATGTATGTATCTCAATACATCCGGACAAAGACTGGACATACATACAAGTCATACTACGCATTACATGTATGTATCTCAATACATCCGGACAAAGACTGGACATACATACAAGTCATACTACGCATTACATGTATGTATCTCAATACATCCGGACAAAGACTGGACATACATACAAGTCATACTACGCATTATATGTCAATACATCCGGACAAAGACTGGACATACATACAAGTCATACTACGCATTACATGTATGTATCTCAATACATCCGGACAAAGACTGGACATACATACAAGTCATACTACGCATTACATGTATGTATCTCAATACATCCGGACAAAGACTGGACATACATACAAGTCATACTACACATTACATGTATGTATCTCAAAACATCCGAACAAAGCCTGGTCATACATACAAGTCATACTACGCATTATATGTCAATACATCCGGACGAAGACTGGACATACTTACAAGTCATACTACGCATTACATGTATGTATCTCAATACATCCGGACAAAGACTGGACATACATACAAGTCATACTACGCATTATATGTCAATACATCCGGACAAAGACTGGACATACATACAAGTCATACTACGCATTACATGTATGTATCTCAATACATCCGGACAAAGACTGGACATACATACAAGTCATACTACGCATTACATGTATGTATCTCAATACATCCGGACAAAGACTGGACATACATACAAGTCATACTACACATTACATGTATGTATCTCAAAACATCCGAACAAAGCCTGGTCATACATACAAGTCATACTACGCATTATATGTCAATACATCCGGACGAAGACTGGACATACTTACAAGTCATACTACGCATTACATGTATGTATCTCAATACATCCGGACAAAGACTGGACATACATACAAGTCATACTACGCATTACATGTATGTATCTCAATACATCCGGACAAAGACTGGACATACATACAAGTCATACTACACATTACATGTATGTATCTCAAAACATCCGAACAAAGCCTGGTCATACATACAAGTCATACTACGCATTACATGTGTGTATCTCACAATACATCCGGACAAGGATTGGACATACACATAGAATACCGTCAAACACATAACACTAGTCGTTTTCTGTCTGGGGCTAAAACTCAATTTTCACTCGCATTCTAAAATGTCACAAATATTTCAAAAATTTGAATTACTTGTACGTAACCTGGTCCGCAATGTTTTAGAAATTTATTTCATTTGTAATCTAAGGGCCAATCTTCTAATACAATAATTTTTTTTGTACTCTATCAAATAACCACTATGTGTCTCTAAGGTTTGCTAAAAAAAAGGACAACAATCAATGATCCTGTGGCTTTCCTTCGCCGCTTCTTTTCCCACATATGATTTCCCTTTCCGAAGCGGTAGTAGCTTGGACATACCGACTGACAGATAAATGCAATAAACCATTTTTTATTTCCAGTAGATTTAAATTGACTTTCAACAAATGATATCATGTATCTTATGTTGAAATAAATGCTTGAAGTTTGAATTTTGAAGTTTGCTGGTAGAAAAGTCTATTGGAGTTATGGTCGCGTTTGTACATTTTTTGTACAATACAATAAACTTTTATTTCCCTTCACGAGAAGTTAAATAAATAATGATACAGATAATTTAACATTTGTAACAGCCCGATGTCCATAGTGCTTACCTACTAGTATCTTTATAGTTACTTGTTTACCTGTATGACATCACCATGCCCTCGCTTTAAACGTGTCTCAAAACAAACCTCAAGTTTAAGACAAGAACTCTATAATTATAATAATAAATAAATTAACAAACTGGCTTAGGACTTTAAAATAAATAGGAGCATACCATTTACTTGGTTAATGCCAGTAAATTGAGAAAAAGAAACGTAAAATAACAAATAAAAATAATCTTTTATTGAAATACTTAAGAAACAAAATTTTAGTCACAAATTAAAACTTACATAGATATGTAAACACTCTGTGTTTCAGGCGGAAAAGAGCATAATTATATATTTTAAACTTAAAAATAACAATATTAATCTACAATTTCATATAAGTAGCTTATGTAACACTAATACTAATACAGTTATGTTATCTTTAAATGAAGTTATATCTTTAAAACGAATAACCTGATTTTTATTTCAATACAACAACAAAACTAACAATCCATGTATGTTATGACTTGTATTGTTTATTTTTCTTTTTGTATGCCATTTGGTAGATCACAGTGATTCAGCTATTTTTATATCCTTACCATCGTTATTGTACCTGTGTATCACAAAGAAATAAATGAATATGAATATCTCTCTGTATCTTCGGAGGACATGTTTAATTTTGCATTTAATCTATGACCTTATAACGACAATAGAAAGAGATGTGTGTACAATAAATATATTAAACATAAAGATGTTCTCATCCATCAGCGAAGAGTCAATTTCGTATTCGAAATTAAAATTCAAATCGAGCCACAAACGCCACATCCTTCATCTAATAAAAAACGCTGTAAACAAACCCCGCGTAGAGCCGTGAACGTCAGCTGCTGCATCGATTGTGGACAATCGATGCAGGCGGGTCGATGTGGCGCGTCACTACGGGCGTGCCCGCTTGATAAGGCTCGCACACACGAAGCTTAAATAATGGCAGAATATTGTGCAGCAAAAGTTAGTGATGGTGTACAAGTGAATCGAAGTGTAAACTAAAGTGCGTAACGGAGCTTTCGAGTTCCCACAAGAAGCCGCCAAAATCTTTTGTAAAGCATTCTGCCACTTTACTGAAGAATGACTTCACCGTGACTAGACTGACTTATAAACTGAAGAAATAAGAGGAATAAAACGTGGCTGTATGGGCTTAGATCCTTTTCCCTTCTCCGAGAGGGTGAATAAAACGAAAAAAAGAAAGGCTTGCACACACAATCCATTTTGAATCACAGAGGAACACGGGGTGTTTGCAAATAGTTATTTTGCTAAATAAATGGTAAATGAGGAATGCCTGTATCTTTTTAACAAATAAATATATACTTACATATAATATATACATACACTAAACATACACGTCTGTCATATAAACCTACATAATATTATGTATATGAAAAATTTTGGTTGATTCCCTTGGTAAGCTACATCTTCGTCCTCATTTTCACTTATGACATACCTAAAAGACATTAAAGTACAGATACACCATTAAAAAGTAATGCATATCTCCCTTACAAGTCAGTATTAAATAAGCGAGCGTGCCGCTGAGAGCATCGATTGTCGACAATCGATACCGTGCGGGTCAGTCGCGGTCGACGCACGTCACTAGGCCCGCTCGATATACATTGCTGGGTGATAAGCGACTCGCATAGGAGGGCAATAGGTTATGTCGTCATTGTATATTTGAATTTTCGACATTATAAATAATTTTTATTGGATCTCTCCTACTGGATAATGGGTATTTATCCGTGGTAGTCTTCTGGTGTCGAGTTTTTTTTGTCATGCCATATCAGTTTCCTTGCATTTACCACAGTACTCACCTCAATTATAAATTGTTATAAATTGCTGAGAAGTTTAGTATTAATTAAGTAATTGTAAAAGTATTATAAATTTGTGTTGAATTATATTCAGCGACACATTTGCATGCCTGAAAAGACTAAGTGTGAGTAACTTACTATTACCAATATTACCACCAATGCAATGTAACCACACTTAATGCAAATAAAGATATTCTATTCTATTCTAATCTATTCTATTCTATTCTATTCTATTCTATTCTATTCTATTCTATTCTATTCTATTCTATTCTATTCTATTCTATTCTATTCTATTCCATTCTATTCCATTCCATTCCATTCCATTCCATTCCATTCCATTCCATTCCATTCCATTCCATTCCATTTTCTGTTTCCTGAGTGCATCATCTGACGTCACCAAATTTATAAGTTGGTCACATATAGATAATAAAGGTATTTATACCTTTTCAAATAAAATAGAATTATTTAGGTCGGTTTACAGCTAGCGGAGATAGCTGGGAATATACATACAAAAATAGAGTCGGTTGAACCACTGACAGGATGAAAAGTGAAGCCATTTTTCTAAATGTATGAACGTTAGCGCTGGGTTAGAGATGTGTTGACACATAACGATGTGTCGTTATAATTATCGTGATCTAATCAAATCAAATCAAATACGCTTTATTGTTTAAATAAGGTTGTTTTCCCCCTGCCTAATGTAAGGCAGGGGGAAAACAACCTAAAGTTAAATAGTGAAGCATTGGAATTTGTTGAGAACACTGTTTTTCTTGGCATCACTTTGGACTCCACACTACAGTGGGGGTCGCATATTGAGACACTTGCGAGCAGGCTCAGTTCAGCTGCTTATGCTGTTCGTAAGATTAGACAACTTACTGACATTAAAACAGCGAGGCTCGTTTATTTTAGCTACTTTCATAGCATTATGTCTTATGGTATACTACTGTGGGGTAGGGCTGCAGATATTCAAACAATATTTGTTCTACAAAAAAGAGCAATCAGAGCAATATATAATTTACGCTGCCGTGATTCTCTAAGAGAACTGTTTAAAGAAATAAGTATTTTAACTGTTGCATCTCAATATATATATGACAGTATAATGTATGTACGCAAAAATATATGCCTATTTCGTAAACATTCTGATAATCATAATTTGAATACTAGAAACAAAAATAAAATTGAAATTCCACAATTTAGACTTAGCAAGGTTAGCACATCCTTTGTGGGACACAGCATACGCTTTTACAATAAAATACCAGAACATGTATTGAGTTTAACAGAGCAGAAATTTAAACGCCACATTAAAGAAACTCTGTGTAAGAAGGGTTATTACAGGATAGATGATTATTTAGGCGATAAGGAGGTCTGGTGTTAGCTGGTCGTTATGTTAATTGCTATTGTTTTGTAATATGTAATATTAAAATGTAATATTATTGTAAAGATGGAAACAAATTGAAAAGATGTGTTGTTGCGGAGTTTCTTGTCGCTTCTTCTCCCTAACCATAACACCTTGCGAAGCGATGTAGTTTAAAAAAAAAATAATAACATGTTGACTTTCAATAAGTGATATTTTTGTATCCTACATTGAATAAAATATTTTTGATTTTTGATTTTGATTTTGAAGGAAGGTACATTTAAATATCTTATAGAAACTACAAATTAGGCGGCCTATCGCTAACAGCGATCTCTTCCATGCAAACCTATCATCACGGAATTCAATACGAATTATTAAGTGGGTTAGCACAAATAATTTCCTAATTGTTAAGTACATCTGAAAGTTCTGCATATTTAATTCAAAAAGTGTTATCTTATAGGTATGCAAAATATCTCAATTATATGAAAATATCAAAATTATAACCGTTCAGGCGTCCGGTTTAACTTACTGTCTACTTCGCCCACACAAATGCGTTGACGCACGCACACATGAAACCACCCCATACTTCTGTCCTTATTAATATACTAGTTACCGTTCGCAACTTTGCCCGCAGGGATCTCGAAATAAAAATCAATTGCTACCACGATAAAACAAAAGTAATCTAGATTTAGACAACATCGCCTTCGAATTACTTTATTTTAAGATTTGATACTAGACTATTCATACATTTTTTTTGACGACTGTTATTTGATATAATTTCTCATTCGCAAAAAAACCTTAATTATCTGTGACCTATGATTTTTGACTTATGAAATAACATATGGAAAAACAACCGTTCTCTCTGAGACGCATCCAAAGTCTAAAATAATTTATACTGGTAATATTAATGGAAATATTTCACAAAAAACAAAGGAAGTAACTATTTCGAATTCGGGTTCGAATCCCGCTAGGGGCAGATGTTTGTATGATGAATACAGACATGTGTTCCCAAGTTATGGATGGTTTTCATTTATATATATTATGTATTTATTTACAAAAAAAAATGTATTTGTGTAGTTTATCAACCATCTGGTATCCATAATACAAGCCTATAGTTGCTTAGTGTGGAACTAGATGGCGCTGTGTGTATGCGCAAAGATATTTATTTATTTTTTTATTTTATTTCGCAAGATGATGTCTTCAACTAAAACGATTTTAGAGACATCCGCAAAAAATTTGACAAACAAACTTATTTGTCAAAATACGATGATATAGGACAGCTTACGCAACATGTACATACATAACTTGGTAAAATCGTAATTCCTTTGCCTTTGCCGTAATTGGATAAAAAAAAATTAAGATGTTTTGTTTCTCCCGTATGTAGAAAAGATAGAAAGAAATGTATGCATTTTTTGTTTTAATGATTTCCTATTGTACTAGTAATTTGCAAATTCTAGACTAGATTCTAAATGATTCTAAAAAAAAAACTAACTAATAAAAAATGCGAAAATTTGGAATGTAATTTGTTTGTCAAATCACAGTGAAACAGATGAGCGGATTTGGATATAATTTGGTACATAGATCGAACATGAAAAAAGTGAGCAGTGCCGGTGAGGTTAACGGAACCATCAATTTATTAGTACTTGACCTCAATCACACCTGATGTTAAGTGAAGAAGAGTAAGGCGCAAGAAATCCTTTGGGTTTCTTCCGCCGCTTCTTTACCATGGACGATTTCCCTTTCCGAAGCTAGAAGTAGATTTAAATTGACATCGAACAAATGATGTATAAGATACATTGCTTGAAACAAATGCTTGAAGTTTGATATTTGATATAAATGATGACGTAAATAGAAATTTTGGAAAACCCGCCAAAGAACTAGACGTATTATTATCATCAAGTTATATAAAGGACAGTGAACCAGACACAATAGAGATTTTATTGTTATTACGTCTATTAAGCGTTCAGTGTCCGCGAAAGTGTTAAAAGCCAAATTCTTCGACACCGCTGAACCTAGGTTTAGCAAACATGGTTAAGAAACTTTCCCCTAGTTTACATAGTCACGACCTACATCCCAAATGGGGTGGTTAAAGATATAAAACTAAAGCGTTTGGGTGTTCCAAATATTAAAAGATTAATGATTGAAACAATATCCACGGTTCACCTTAGAAATATACAGAAATGCACACGTGACAGCGTCCATAGCCATTGAAACGTGCAAGTCTAGATGTTTTTGGTTGAAATTTCCTTAGTCGCCTTTTATGACACCCACAGCAAGACACGGGTTAGTTCCTTTCTTTTTAAGTGCCGAAACCACACAATCGTCGCCCCCGCCCACCTCCACAACCTTCACAACCGCCTCCGTGGCTCAATGTAAACAACATTGGGTTTACAATTCGGAGGTCGCGGGTTCGATCCCCAGCGGGGTACATGTTTAAGTAGGTACTCGGTTTGGTTGGTGGTAGGACATTTGAAATGTTCGCCTGGTTAGCTACCACCATCTTATCTAAATCTGCCGCCAAGCAGCAATGTTAATAGCATTGTCAGAGATAAGATAGCCAGTCCCCCAAATGTGCTGGGGTTTCCGGGTCAGTACGCTTCCACCCTCGACCTCATGTTCACTTAACATCAGGTGTGATTGAGGTCAAGTACAAACCCGTCGTGCATAAAAAAAAATCTTAAATATAAAAAAATCTGTACTTAAATCGCACTACTCATTATTGGGATACATCCCCAGACACAACACCCATTGTTAGCTAGTTTCTTAACAAATAATGTGCTTGAAATATACATAGTTACTTAACAAATCAAACTTACCTAGACCTGTTTTGCTAAGGGCAAATAAAAAAAAAGTTACCCATTCGGCGAGGTTCTGTTATCTTTAATGCAGGCTTTAGGTACAGTTTTTCACAAAGCTCGTTTCAAAAAAATGTGGTATAAAAATACCCAAGAAACGCTAACCGTAACCACAGTGAGCATTACGGGCACATGGGCTCCCCCGCCCCCCGGTGACGTCACACCCCTCTGACACCCAGTATCGATCGACCGCACCTCCCCGCCGCTCCGCGTGACCCGCAGACTGTTCTATTATAGTGATGTATGTAGGTGTTTTCGTTTTTTTTTCTTTTAATAAGGCGATGTGAGATTAATACGTACATTTCGGCGCCTTTAACTTTTTGGGATACGTAAAAGCTAGGTGGCAAAGTCATAATAAATGAAATCCAGGTTATTGGTCGAGTACATCAGAATCAATTTAGTCGTCATCGGTTTTAGGAGATATTAGTATTTGTAAAGATAATACCCGCTTTAGATTCCTGAAACGTTTGTTGCTGTATCGTATTAATCTGGAACACGAAGTCAAAAGCTTGAGCCGAATTAAAAAAAAAATCGCTCATTTCGTACAAGGAAGTTGAAGAGAAAGGTTTGCATCAGATGTAACGATAAAAGCTGAGAATGACATGAGACAGTGGCAAATTGTTCTAAACCAATAATTATTGAATCCATAAACGATCTAGATACAGAAGTAGTCACCGCCATTTGCATTATCGTTAATGGTGATGCATTTACATTATGTCTTCCATTGAAATCTGTTCTTCGTCATATCGAAACTGCAGAGGCCATGTTTTACTATCAGTGGGAATATAAACCGATTCGTATCGCGTACTAGTCTGTTGTTATCTTATCCGTTTTGCTAAAATGGGGGACAAATTAATACTACGAGTATTACGATTTTAAATGGATGTTACTGGTTAAAAAATATTGACAAACATGCTATAAATACATACTAAAATTACTCTCTGTAAAATTTTATAGGGAATTGTGTGTACCGAACATTTGCACTAAGCGATTCGACTATTCATTCATAATACAAACAGTCTCATCATCTTATTGGAAAGCCTACGGTTTCTTTGAGTTAAATACAATTGTTTTAACACATAGCAACGATTGTGTTTTGAAGAAACATATCTACTGCAGCGGCCTCTGGCGACCTATGATTGTAAATAGAAAAACCTGCTCTGAAGTGATACTCATAACGGATGAGTTTTTTTACCGTTAGGAAAAAAATAGGGCATAAAAAAAATGTAATAGAATGTACTAGCATAGGTAGCTTTTTTAAACCATCATTGAATAAAGTCTTAAGTGTGTCATTTAACGGTCGAGTTTGTAGCCTACTCCACAAAATTAAATCATTAAATTAAATAAATAAAGAAAACTTGGAGAAAATATGAGTTCATGATAGAAACCCTACGAATGACGCCAGTCGCATATCTATCTCAGCGGGCCCGTGCGTTTTTGAAAAAACAAATTAAACTACCTATCCCAATACCTTCTATTTCACTTACCTAATATGCCCTATTTTTTCCTTACAGTAAAAAACTCATCCGGTATATATAAGCAACTGCATCGGTCCCACCGTTCTGAAGAAAAATGATAACATACACATAAACACTACATTTAACCCCATACGCATATAATTTCTCTCCATAGTAGGTAAAATAATATTTAGAAAGTAAAACGAGGCTTGAATGTGTCCTCATTGAAGCCGCTCCACCCCTCGTAGCATCTAAGCTACGAAGTTTCTCCAGTTGTGTCGAAATCTTCAACTCTGTCGAAATAATGACGGCTTTTCTAAAGACAACTTTTTAAGGTTTCCGAGTCCAGTTTCAAATTAAATCGAAGTTGCGTATTGTTTGCCTATTCTGAAAACTTTACCGTATTTATAGGGTTGTTGAAACCCGAACACTTCAGAGGTTATAACATTAACAGCTTTTGTTTTACGACTTCAAATTTCACATTTTCCGTGTATAAAGGGATATGCTTATGTTCCAGTTTACTTCCATAGGCTGTTGGCGTGATGTATGTTGTGTTTTTTTTTTGATATCATATCATTTTTTCATTGTACCTACAGCGATATAATACACAAAGTTATCAAACATGCAAATACAAAACCTATGCAATCAATATGGTATGTTTCATAAACAATTAGCCTTTGACAAGCATTTTAAATCTATATTTTGTATATTTTGTGGAAAATTTTATTCAGTTCGTAAAAAGATAGTCGAACGTTCTTTGTTAGTTTTGATGGTATCTCAAATCTAAGAGCATTCGGGTATTTTTCAATAATCCTGTGTAAGCAAAGCTAATATGATGTATTTATATATCCTATAATTACAACCCGCCGCAGTCATCCATGAATTCTAATTTCACAGATGCGCCAAACCAGCACCAAACGATTAAAGGCGACAATGTAAACAACATGCCGCAACAGGCTTACCAGTCCAGGGAGTACCAGGGTGCTCCGCCTGCCTCGCAAGGCCCTATGTACCCAGGGCCTTCGCCCCCCTGGGACGCCTCGGCGTACGAACCCGCTGGCGACGTTTCTTGCTTGTGAGTCCTCCCCACTTGATTTGGTTCCCGGTTTCCATCAAACTCCTTCATCCCAATCATGACCCTAAGAACCTTATCATTCTTTAAAATTACACCTTGAGTTTTGATTTTTTTTGTTAATATTTGACTTTTCTTAGAATTTGTATGAGAAATTAATATTTAAAGATCAAGTCAGTTAAATTGAGATTCACTTTTGGTGATTTGTGTATTTAGACGACTTTCTTGTTTTGATGTAAGAATATAGGTAACTATTAAATTGTAGATGCATTCGAGTTTTTTCTCAAGATTATGATATGCAAAATGTCTACGTTTCATATTAGGTACAAGTTTTCCCTTATCCGTAAATCCTACCCACATCGGTGGCTGCGTAGCAGTGGACTTGGTTTCTTATATAGGTATCACATAATTATGTCTATTGCTTGTCGCAAAGGTAAAATATAAGTACATAAGTATACATTATATTTAATATAATATTAAGTGTTATGCAAGTCGCTTTGTGACAAGCCTTTTAGTGAGAGAAGAATGTTTGAATGGATTATATTTTACTAATCTTTATTTTATAATGATTGAAAATAAATGTGTACAATGTATAGAGATTTGCTCTTATAGATGTTTGATTTTTTGGATAGGCAGTATCCTTCCAGCTTTTTAGTTTACAAGTACGTTAAAAAGTTTTTGCAAATGGCAATGATACTGCCTAGACAAAAAGAAATGTTTTAGAAAATGTTTCTTGGAATATTAATTTATTTTATAGCAGTAGGTAAGTGTATTTTGTTAGCTTCAAGAAGCCAAGATGAATGTTAGACTGCTACCGCTGCCCCTCCCTCCCTCCTTTTTTGGTTTCCCCGCGCCCGGGCTGCACTAGTTTTTTTCGAATATGATTTTATAGGTGCCTGCGAGATTTCAGAACCCTTTATTAATGTTGTTTACATTGTCGCCAGGTATGCGTTTTTCTATAATATGTTTGATGTTAGAATATACGACAACTTGGAATGGACACAGCTGATTTACAAATTATTTAAAATTTACGATTATATTTATCTTGTCACTATTGTCTCCGGTGTTACTGAAATGTTTTAGAGTTGTCCATTCCATTTTGTCAATTTATTTTAGAATAGCAGCTAGAAGGCATTTTAAGAATGTAAATTGAGTTAATATGACTTCTAGTTTCAATTTAATTTTTAAAGAAATTTCAATAGTCTGTCCCACAGTGGGCGCCAAAATGTAGATATAAGCCGAAATAGAATGTACATGTGTATATGTTACATTTATAGATGTCATTGTTTGGTTAAGTCTATAAGCCTTTCTATACACAATCACTATGACGAGGCATTTTTAAGAAGTGTTGAAATCGTTTATTTTAAATTGTTTATTTTAAATTCATAATCGTTTTGCTTACAGTTATATAGTAAAAGATCGTGTATATAAAGGCTAAGGTAGTTAGTGTTTAGAGGCATGTTGATGTTAGAGCCATGTTAAAAGAAATGAAGAATATAACTTATTGTCAATTTAGTTTAATTTATATAAGTAATAATAATAATGATTTGTTTGTTGCAGCAGCCCAGATCCCACAGAGAGGCAGTGAGTATATTATCTTTAAATTCATTTATAGAAAAAAATAGTATAATCTTTTTATTCAGAATCGGTTCGAGTTAACCTCAATCCCAACTGATGCAAATTGTGGTGAGGTCGAAAGTTGGAAGCTTTAGTAAGATGGTGGTAGCTAGCCGAGCGAACAATTGCCCAAATCGAGTATTTATATCTCGCTAGCAATCGAACCCGGTCTGTTCGTATCTATAACGGGATTTTGAGACAACGTTGAGCCAAGGAAGTGGTTAGGATTAAAAATAATACTAGCAAAAAAAAAACCATTTTGATTAATCAATAGATGTATTATGACAATTCAGCCTCTACTTTTGACATTGGTTTCGATTCGTGGTACACCAACTAAACTAAACTAAACTAAGCTAAAACCAGTTTTAAAGTAGTCCTGTCTCTTTCTCCCTGGAACAGTACGATGCGACGGCACCACTCCAAAACTGGTTTGAGTTTAGTTTAGTTTAGTTGGTGTACATCCGAATCGACACCAATATACTTTTATAAAAAAAAATAATGTGTACTGATACATCATCATTGTATTTTAGGTGAAAGAAACCATCATGAATTCGGAATGCACTATGAGAAACCAGTAGGTGTATTATGTAAGTGCCCGTTCTATAACTTATATCGCTCTACGGGATACTACTTAACATGGAGACGGTGTATAGAGGGGGATCCAGTCGAGGGCTGGTCAGGATAGAACCTCTAATCTATACAATGAAGTCCTTATCATGTGTAGATTACTGGAATTTGAAAATAAATAGTCCGGTACGTATATTGGAGTGAGATTTTTGAAAGTTCACCAATTCACTATTGGACACGACTCCACTTGCAAGGTTGTATACAGGGTTAATTTGAATTCGTGTAACTCTCATTAATTGATGACGCCACTCTTGATTAGGAACAAATTTCCGCAAGGAACCATAGTCGAATTCGATCAAAAAATCACCCATACAAAGTAAACCATTTTGGATATGGTTCCTAATGGAAAGTTGTGAAAACAGGAATTACACTTAAATTTAACGTTGTACATACCTTTGTATAACGTCACGAATGAAACGAGCGTTTGGGCGATTAATACTTGAAACAACATCCACGTTTCACCTATCGAAATATACAGAAATGCACAAGTGATAGGGGGTGAAACCATCGCCGTTGAAACGTGCACGTCTATACATGTTTTTTGCAGAGTCGCCACGGGAATCTCGAGTTAGTTCTAAACCACACTTTCTACTGTATTAATATCACGTTCATTATTTGATGGTATTTTCCGATTTGACTAGATTGTAAAAGCAGTCTCTATAAGTAGAATGAAGGTTTCTTGATTGACCCGTTTTCTTTGCTCTCTAGTGTAGAAAAATTACCTTTTAACTATAACCCGCTCCTGTTAACACTCAACCAAAGAGCGGTTGAATGCTTACGCTTTTCAGTCTTACTGTATTATTTGTAGTACAATGTGTACTACTCAAAATTCGAACAGGCGACCTAGCTCTACACCAACCGGGCATGGCGCGCGGACCAATCGGGCTACTGGTGTTTTGGAAATATATATAATATAGTATATAGTACTAAATATTGGGCATATAAAAATTAAAACAATTAGACGGTGCTTTCAATATTAGGTTCCTGGTTGATATACAAATATGTCTTTTAATAAATTTAAAGATATTTAAAACATAAACTTATTAAGAAAGCATATTATAAAATATCAGACTATTTAAATGATAACCATCCCTGGACATAACCAGCTCCTTAGCATGCCAAAAGACTCATTGGTGACCATTCGATCACTACGAAATTGCAGAGCCTCGAACACCGTCGCAAGGTCGCCTGTCTCTCAGTCTTTTACAGGATGCACTTCGGTGAGTGTGCGTTGGATTTAAACATTCTTATTTCACCATCGCCATTTCATCTTCGGACTACTAGGCGTGGCGAGGGATTCGACCCGTAGGTAGTTAACATACCGAACATTCGCACTAAGCGGTTCGACTCTTCATTCATAATGCGAACAGCCAAGGCATGGAACTCCCTTCCGACGTCAATCTTTCCTGAATCCTACAACCTTGGGATCTTCAAGAGCAGGGTGAATAGGCATCTACTGAGATCGCGTGCTTCACCTTCGGCCACATCGTCACTTCCTATCAGGTGAGATTGTGGTCAAATGCGTATCCAGTTAGTCATAAAAAAAATGCCAGGCTATTTCAGAATTAGTAATGATTAGGAATGATAGTAGTATCTTTTTTAATATAAAAACATGTTTTAAAAGAGCAACCCCTCGAATTTATTGCTTGTTCTTCTCAGTGGAAATTACCTTCTGAACAAACAGTAGCTTGTAAAAAATAAAGAATAAGCTGCATTTAGGCTTTAACGTACCAGGAATCATCTAGAAATTTGTATGATTGGCAAGTTTATGAAATTTTTGTTTATACGTAATCTAATAACGCTTTTTGATTGAATACAGGGCTTGTTTACCGGTTTATTTTTAATCCTAAATCAGCGTCAAGTACAGAGGAGTGGTTACTGGTTTATTTATAATCCTAAAGTACAGAGGAGTGTTTTATTTAGTCTAACCTAACCTTAATCTTAAAATACCGGTTTTCTTAAGGAGCAAAACTAAATGAGTTTTGAATCAATTAAGCAGTTTTTAGTGGTTTTCATTTCGCTCTTACTGACGACGCCGTCTCAATCACGACAAATTTCAAACGAGCCCACGCGTGTACTGTCTGTCTGGATTAAACCGGTTTATTAAGGTTTTACGTAGCGCTCTCATTTCGGATGTTTCTGAACGAAACTCTTTCTAAAATCCGATATAAACCTTTATTTACCGGTATTTTCGAAACCGGTTACTAGCCCTGATACAAGTGACATTTACATGTAAAAAGAACATGTACTATAAGCTACATAGGCTGCCTTAGCTTCGCCTTTATATTATGTATAAATTAATGTTTGCTTTGATAGTATGTATTAGGAGTCTGTGAAATGAACACATGTTTTTTACGCTCGTTTCAGTACGTCAATTTATGAAAATTTATACGATTTGCACATTTTGATTTTAATGGTACGCTGGATGACTTGTGAAAAGCGTACAGTGTTTGAACACCACACGATCAGGTGGGTGTGGCTTTGAGAATTCCCAGCGGAATATATGTATATTTAATACTCGGTTTGGTTGATGATAGGGCTTGTTAAATATCCGCCTGGCTAGCTGCAGCCCATAATGAACTCTATGCTACCCTAAGACGCTGATCACTAAAGTAGTAGCTGGGTCTTGAAGGTCGATTGGACAGTGACTCTATCTTCGAAACCAACGGTTGCGGGTTCGAATCTCGCTAGAAGAAAATATCTGTATGCAAAATAATTAAATTTAAATATATATTTATGTATGTTTATCGACATCTATTATCCGTAGGTTTTAGCTAGTTTGTTACTAGGTACTTCATTGGTGTGTCAGAAATATTTTTTATTAATTATTATTCTACAATTATTCTAGGCCAATACGTTAGAATCATAATGATAAAAATGAAAAATGATTTATTTCAAACTTGGTAGAATAGTTATATCAATATTAAGGACACGTTAACAATTTGCATGTTAACAATGGCAAAGCTTTTCTTGCAAAACTAGGCATTCTTCCGTTTTTTATTTTTTTTTAATTCAGGCTATATGAAGAAAGGTAATGAGTTTCCACAAACATCAGGTTTTTTTTATATGAGAGGGCGGCAAACGAGCATGCGGGTCACCTGGTGGAAAGCAATTACCGCCGCCCATGGACACCAAAAGGGTCACAGATGCGTTGCCGGCCTTTGAGGAAGGTGTAGGCTCGTTTCTTGAAGGTTCCAATGTCGTACTCGTTCGAGAATACCGCTGCAGGAAGTCCGTTCCACAGGGTGGTCGTACGTGGTAAGAAGTTTCTTGAGAAACGTACAGTGGTAGACTTCCACTCATCCAGGTGATGTGGATGAAATTTTAATTTTCGGCGAGAAGTGTATCGGTTTGGGATTGAGGTTATTCCGACATGTTATAAAAAGATATAATCGGCCCCCGTAACACGACAGGCGCGATAAACGTTTATTTATGTTGCGCGAGATAATAATTATCCTGCTCTTTCGCTTGGACGAAATATACAACTATCCCACTCTCACTCACACGTCGTGCACGACAAACGATGTCATGTTACGCAGGCTGTACGGTTTAAAGTTCGTGTAGTTATGTGCGCTGACGGTAGTGAAAACGCGTTTACAGCTGGTAATAGATTACACAAATTTTCTTTCGCGTCATAAAGCGCGTAATGTCCAATTCAAATGACATCTTCTGGCATGTGATTGAAGTAGTAAAAGATATTCATCATCATTATATCAGCCACAGGATGTCCACAGCTGAATATAGATCTCCCTCATAGAATTCCAGAGAGAGAAAGCGTAAAAGAGATTATATACTTACTTACCTACTGGCTACCTGGCATCAGGCAATAAGAATTTTATGCCTTTGGTTTTTTTCTTATTAAGGTGTATTTGATGTGAACCATTCAACCACCTATGGTTGGCGTCTACATAATTGGGTAAAACGTTATTATGAACGAGAAAAATAAATGAGCCCAGAATTGAGCCTTGTGGAACACCTATGCAAACTAAACGCCCTGTCAATCTCTTACCATTAACGTTAACTCTCTACACTCGATTACACAAATACTATTACAAAAGATCATAATGCATGGCCTTAATACCAAAGTGGCGTAATTTCTTAAATAGACTATCATGCTTTACGTAATTAAAAGCTTTAGACAGCTCACAAGAAACACCTTGTGCATCGTATCTTGTGAATCTTCTTAAGCATCGTTGTTGAGCGTCGTCGTGTGAATCAAAATTGTTTTGAAGTCATTATGTTGTTGGTATAGAAAGACGACAATATTTGAAAATATTTTTTTTGAAAATTTTACTCAAAGTTGTCATATTATATTTGTCTAAAATTTGTGATGCTTGATTTACTACCAGTTCAGTTTAGAAAATAAATCAATATCTACATCTTTTATTAAAGATAGGTACATGCTATTCTTTATTTTCAATTATTTAAACTCTTGCATAATGTTTGAGACTAACTTGTCTAAAATATTTCAATTCAACGAAGTCTTTCGGACCTTAGGTGACGATGGGATATGAATTTAGTGGTTGAAATTGGAATATCTGTGAAAAACTTTCCAAAGGCCTTAGCATCATCTAAGTCTTTAAAAAAGTAATCGTTTATTTATACTTAGCTATCTGAATTACGAACTCTTATATTATTTATAATTATAAAACATAATATTCGTGTAATATTAGTTAGGATTACATTGCTTGGTGCCAGGTGTCTTCTCGGAACTGAAATTTCAACAGCTTACGATTTGTGTGTGTCATTTATAACGAAATTGTTATCCGATGTTTATTGACCCGGATGTCTTCTCCAATGTTCCAGGTTGCAAGCGCAAGGAGGATTTGGGTTCGGATACCCTGCCTTCCCCGAAGAAGCCGCGTTTGGTTTTCACAGACCTCCAGCGGCGTACACTACAGGCTATTTTTAAGGTTTGTATTTTGTAAAATAACGTAATTTATCATTTTGTAATTTTTTGCTAATGTACCAAAGCAGGTACCATCGTACTGACAGACTGGAATAAGACCAACCCATCTCTTGCTTGTGGCTTGGATCGTGAGCATAACAGTTGATACCTGTGACAGGCAGCAGCAGAAATATTGGGTCTTTACCTATGAAATTGGAGTTTTTTTTCTTCGTTAATCATATGTACCAATTCCTGCGATTTTCAAAGCTATATCCAAATTTGTTTTTTATTTGGAAAATGGAATATTATTTCAAGGTTTCACATGAAATATTTTTATCTTACAATTATCTTGAATCACATAATAAAAAAAATTTGAACAGAGCTCTTTTCATGTGCTTCCCATAATCATTTCTTAGAATTGCTGAAACTTTTATAAAACGGTTATTTTTAAAAATTAACGCTGCCTATACTTAATTTAATGTTATCCGATAATACATACAAAGTTTAGCGAAATTTGGATTTGCCGTTCCCAAAAAAAAATCAAAAATCTTTGTATGGAGATACAGTCTTAATGAAATTCTTCATACAAAACGTCAATTCATAGCTCCAACATTTCAACAACCTAATAGTTGGAGTTCCTAAATATTTTCCATAGAAAACATGTCTTTCCATAGTGCCGATTAAGGTAAATTCTTCCGTGAAGAATGCAAATCGCGGTAACTCTCCGTCTTATGTCTAGCATTGTTATAATTATAAGTTATAGATAGAAACACATCACTAAGATACTAAGATGATTTGGCGCAATTCATTTTCCCCGTTCTCCCGTTTGAATTGGCGATACCCGACTTTTACTAATACTAACGAAATCATTCGACTCAACAAATCATTCGACTTAGTGGGCTGCATTAGCAGGGCTACTACAACTTAGCGCGACATAGCCTACGTCTCTCAAAGCCGATTGGCGGTCAAGATGACAGCTGTCAAGCGACAGCCAATCAGCTGCAAGAGACTGAGACTCACACTCGAATCGCTCTAAGTTGTAGTAGCCTTGCTGAATCATTCGACTCGAGTCAGTCGACTCGACTGGCGCGGCCGCGCTATGCAACCAACACGGCACGGCACGGATGTGGTATCTTTCTATTGTCATACGAGCTAGTGAAATGAGAAATGATAATACGTCTATTTCAATTAGAAAAAAAGGTTTTCCGTCTGCGGCTTCGCCTGCGTTAAAATAAATTTATCACGGATATGTTTAATTTGTTTGTCCTGCGGGAACTACTCACTATATCGGGATAAAAACTATCCTATGTCTCAATCCAGGGTATACTCTCCCTATATACCAAATTTCATCCTTATCCGTTCATTCATTTCGCTGTGATTGAGCAACAAACGAACAAACATCCAAACTTTCCCATTTATATTAGTTAGATTTCTTGTTCCATTTTGTAATGTATTGCTTGGTAAATTAGTAATACTAATAGTATGTCGGGGAAGAGTGTGGGGGTTGCGAGCGACCGGGACGGTGCCAGTATCGTGGTAAAGGGTGGCTCGGGCAATTGCGATATTATTGCAAGCTACCATAGGCAAATAGACAATGTATTCACATTCGATTATGATCATGAAACCTGAGATGCTCACTGGTGAATAGTAAACATTTGCACTCCCTTCATGCCATACAACTTGGCCCTCGGGTGCAGTCTATGGAATTCAGCCGGCCTGCTATATCATTCCTCCTTGCTTATCCCATCATCAACTTCTTATTAACTAACGATTCTTCCACCCGTCGGTGATAGTAGTTAATCAGAATCACTCAGTCGTTGATGTGTTCACTGGAGCTCCGACTCCTTTGAAGGCTGGTAGCAAAGTCCTTCTAATTTTTTATGTGCAGACCATATATTACTGTTAACGTCGTCACCGCGTCGTTTCCGGCGATACCAGCGCCACCAGGTTTAGTTCCCATAGCAAACCGCGTATTATGATAGTCAGTTGACCGTTCAAATAATGAATTATATCGCTAATTTATCGCTATCTACGACAAGTATATTACTAATTTGGCATTCCAATTACAAGATTAGTAATCGATAACTAGTCGAATATTGAAATCATTCGCAGTCGCGCATCGCTAATTTGAATGGGTTTAATTCACTGACCAAATGAGTAGTCGCCCCACTATTCAACACCTGCTTTATCAATTCCAGGAAACCAAAAGGCCATCCAAAGAAATGCAAGTAACAATAGCGCGGCAGCTCGGTCTGGAGCCGACTACTGTCGGTAACTTCTTCATGAATGCCAGAAGACGGTCTATGGACAAATGGAAGGATGACGACGCACCGTCTGAATTAGATCAGCAATGCGATGGTGGAGACCTAGATCACGTCCCTAGCCTCGATTCTGCTGAGTCTGACGAAGACCACGATGACCAGGACGACCATCTCTTGTGACGTCGCATTCCCACGCAGCATTTGTTAGTGCTATGAGAAGCGCTTGGAGTTGTTAGCAATTTCGAATGTTGCGCGGCGTAGAAGTTTTTAATTATGTTGCCCAAAGCCCTGTCCTTTGGCCCTTCGACTTGTTATTTCTGGTAAACTGTAGTAACTAATTATAATATCTCAGTTCTCGTAAATAAGCTGAGTTGTGTTACATTTTAATTATTCTACATTCGGAACTTGACGACAACTTCAAGTGAATTATGTACAGTAAAGTTTAATGTGTGTAAGTGAGGTGGATATGAATGAATGTCCGGTTACGACTTTGTCTTAAGCTTTTATTGGGATAGTAGGTCAAGTAGTTAATAGTTATCTTTAGTACTGTGCATCTTGATTATACCAATTCCCTTCTAGAGAAGAACTACATTCACTCAAATCTAATTCTGAATTAATTGTCCATAGAGATTCCATTTTTTTGTGTCTGTGACAATGTCATTCATTCATTTGACTTTGACAACAACATCAGTGTTGTCAGTTGCACATTTTTAGTTAAGTGCAAATCCTAAAAACAAACTTAAAATTACTAAAAAGATGAATAGTAGGTGGCCGTTGCAGAGACGATATTTTTATTTTAGAATAAAAAGAATAAAACACAACTGGATTTGGTTGGAGGTAGGACATTTTAAGGGTTACCACCAAATACCATTGTTGATAGCACATTGTTGATTATTAAAATATCCAGTCTCCCAAAGCTTTGGTTGTTGGTAGGGCATTTTTAAGGGTAACCACCAAACAGCATTGTTGATAGCATATTGTTAATTATTAAGATAGCCAGTCTCCCAAAATAATTGCGCGTTTCGAGTGAGCACTTGTCCATGTTCGGTCTCATCTTCTCTTAACATCAGGTGTGATTGAGGGTATATGCTAACGTCTAGTGCAAAAATATTACTTTTGGTGTTCTTTGATCGGGGTAGTTGAATTTTCACCTATGCTTTGTCTGGTGGGTGATTTGACATATGATGAAGATCTTCTTAGATTGCTATTTGCTACTTGATCAAATATTCTAGTGTAACCTTAACATTGATCTCCAATATCGAACGTTTCTAGTCAAACGTAATCAAAGTATTTATTATAATAATTTAATTTTAGTGATAGAATGCAACGTTTCGTTTATTTATAATTATAAATATATGCGGTTGAATATTTGAGCACATTTTGCTAACAGAATTATTAGATAATAAACACAAATGGAAATTTATAATAAATGCCAAGTTATAATATTCGTAGTGGGTATCTTAAAATGGTCATTCAGGCCAGATGATTATTTTAAAGTAATTTCAAATAGACATTATACTACCATCAATTATTTGAAACGGCCCTGTAATTCTTACACTAGAAGTTCTTATTACACTAGAAGTCTAATCACGCGTGTTTTCCGTCAAAAATAGAAACGCATTTGAAAAAAAGGCCCATTATATAAGCGAAGTGACAATCAGAATAGAGAACGAATTAGTTTTCACGGTTGAGTGACGTGACCAGGATTTTTTAACACGTTAACATATATTGGACTGCTATAGCAGTCATAATAAAAACTATTCTTGTCTTGAAAATTAAAGAAAATAACAAGTATCTAATTTATATTTCACATATGATTGACAGCTAATAAGGAAAAGATTTTCATGAAAAGTAAATATTAATATTTTCCCTTTATATGGAACTATTGGGAATAAAGTGCACAGTGTTGTTAATACTCCCACTAGTTACTTGCACCACACGGAACTTGTGACTTGCAGTAGTTCCTTGTGGAACAGCTACATGGAACTACTGGAAATTAATCATGTAAACATGTTTAAAGGTATTAAAAGTATACAGTATTATTTTCGGTTAAATAATTTAACTGAAATGTGCTCCAATAGTTAACTTAGCAATAGATAATATTAATAGAGAACGCAAAGAAATTGTAACAAAATGACTTCTGTCGAGAACAATGTATTTTATGGACGACAGAATCGATCTACTTAGGTTTCAAATTTAATCAAATGTCCGATAAAATCGGAAGATATCGGAATCACAATTTGTTTGACGTGCGATACAATTAGCGACAAGAGTGATTAAAGTGTCACTCGAGATATATCTTTTTTTAATAGGAAATTCAGTTCTGCATATTGCGTAGTTAGTATCGTCTTGTCGGCAAATTAGTCTTTAATTGCACATTATGTACCAGACTCAAAAGTGTCTAGGGAATTCACGTTTTTGTAGAATTAAATAAAATGTCTAATTACAATTGCCATCTTTTCCAATATTTAATTCATCGCAATATGTTGATTAAAATATCTATTTTGCGTATATTGTTAGTATTCTTTAGGGTCAGATAATAGACACATTATATTATAGTGACAATAATTGTACATACAGTCGGTCCGAAGCTAATCTATTATTTCTGTCAAAATTATATTTTTGAAAGTAAACTCCACAAAATCTCTTTCCATTTCTAAGATTTTTATTGTATAATAATATCAGCTAGCTGCCGACTGTACATTTTAATGACCCTTAAGGTTCTTAGTTAGATAAATCAATTCATGTTACCAGTTACCTAACTACACACTAGAAACATTAGCAAGTCTCTCTCAATACGTGTATTTTTATAATAACAATTACGTATTTGTTACTACAAAAACACACGAGTAATGGCACGATCATTAATGATAGATGGACGTAGCGATTGTCATGTAATTTGTCATTGTCATTCATTGAGAAGAATTTTAGTAATTTGATCGCTCAATTAGATTTTACATTAATTACATTTCGATGCTCAATCCTCAGATACTTTTGAGTAATAGAATTTGTTATCGTCACAAGGGAGAAATAGTTTAGTTTTGCATCTAGTCAATGAGATCTCTATATACATTCCAAATGAAAACTGTGACAGAAAAAGAATGTTTGAGAAACCGTGTAAGGAAATTTGTGCGTGATATTACTTAAAATTTAATAATTAGATATAATAAAAGTATTTATTTAAGTGATGCTTAATTGATACAAAGTGTAAATGACTAGTCGGAGTTGTGCAAATTTGTAGTTAAAAAAATAATATCAAGTAAGCTTAATGTACCATTAAGTGTATTGAGCCGCGTTTTCACCGTCCAAGAATTTTCTTTTTTGTTCTCTAGGTGAAAACGTTGCTTTTTTCTGCGAATGACTGCGAATTAGTTCGCAAACGTAGGCTATATAAGGAATAGTTTATTTAATTTTTTTCTATTAGCTGTAAGCTTATTTATTTTTTGTAACTATGCTAGTCTTGTACTCTGTACCACCAAAGATGAATGTGCAATTTTTTTAAGCATAACTTAGTAATACTGTGTGAGACTTTCGCGGTGACTATCGAATTATCGGAAGTAACGGTAAGAACCAATTATAATTGAGAGTACTGATGACAGACACTGTTAGTACTTAAACAGACGAACGATATTATATAATTTTTGTCTTCGACTGTACTGCTTTTTCTCTGTTATCTCTTATAGCTTATTTGCGATTGGTATGTGAAGACTGCGCGTAGCTTTTGTACAATTGAATGTCGTTCGTCTGTTAACGCATTTATCCCATAAGAATTTTGTGAAAATGATGTTCTCTTTCTGACCAGGTTACACAATCAATTTAATTTATCGGGATTCAGGAATCTGTCAAATGTACGACTCCCGATGCCATTTTACTTTCCAATAGATTCGTGCGCTCTTTAGAGACACTTTTAGCAATGAATTTAATATTTTTTTCTTTTAACCACAAAGTCTGTGGCGACTGCAGATTGTTAGCCGAAAGTCAATTGTTATTTCTAAGTTTTTAACAAATAAATAATTATTTTGAAAAAGCTTAGCTGGAACATAATATTTATTAATATTATGTATAAATATATTTACTGTTGAGAGATCCATTTAAGTACAACATATTTTTTTTTATTAGTAATAGTTTTAACTGCGGCAAAGAAGACTTATAGGCCGTTTAATTTTTATGAAATAATTATATATTTCAGTTGGTAATAGGCTATTGTAAATATTTCCATCTGTCAAAATTCTGGAAAATAAAAGAGTCTATTTAAACTCAATAGTTTATTTTAATACCAGAATCTTATCAGTGGTGCACATTAGCATATGACCGACTGTACTTTATCATAAATGATAGCATTTCCTCTCGGTACATTCCATTAAGTTACGGGCGCAGTTTTGTTCCTTTTAATTTTAATATTGATAATGAACAAAATAAAGAAATTGCGCACAACAAATCAGTAGACCCAAATGCATCAATGTTTGAAAATTTAAAACTTAGTGTACTTAATATTGCTTTAAATAGCTAATACGAAAATAATTTTATTTCAACTTGTCATTGTAACTATATTTTTAAATAAAAATATTTTCTCAATTTCTTTGCGACTGTACTTGTGTCAATTTTACTTGAAGATGTATGGTCAATCATTTTGTTATGAAGACTATCTTGCAACCATGTCAAAATATTTGTTTAATATATTAGGGACTAACACAACAAATTTTGCTAATCGATTCTACTAAAGTACGATATAAATAATTTTGATGCTTGTAATGTTATAAAATGCGTACATTAATCTTATTTTGTATATCTGTTGCACCTATATCTGAGAGTAAATTCGCCTAAATAATTAAAAAAAGCGAAGTGTAATTTAAGCAACATACAATGTTATTGATAGATATTTAATCTAAGAATGTCAGAATAAACTAAATTCAACTATAAGCACAACTGAATTAGTTGCTATACATAACATTTTGTTCATTAGGCATATAATTATTTATTTTCGAATTAGTAACGAAAACAGTTCTTTTCGGGTTCTTCCTCAATACATTTTTCTTCTTCTTAGCGAATCGTTGGCAAAAACATCAAATTCCTGACGACCAGAATGCGGCCACGCGTACAGCATTGTCTGTGCCATCGTAGAGGTCCTGTAGCGTACAAGTGTCAATACATTTATTTAATATCGTATGTGATTTCTACAGAAGTGACATTGCTATGACAAGGTTGTATTATGGCCTACATTTCAAATTGGTTGACTGTACCTCGGAAACTGTCAAGCACGTGGTTGAACTCTACTTCTATGGGGTCAAAGATGTTACGTATTACGCTTGACTTGACATCAACTATGCACACAAACTTAATAAATGCAGTTGTTATAAATAACTAATGTTATGCATAACTAAAATAGAAATGCTGAAATTCCGAGTTCATCCAAGAAACTTCGTAGAGCAAAGAGGCCCGTGTTCTACTGATCACGCTCTGATTGGTCGACTTAGTTTACGATTTGTTCACATGTTATGTTAGAGTTGCCATAATTTCCATTACGGCAACTCTCCGTGGCACGGATAAATGACACATGAATAATACCCACTTAATTACTCGTATTGAATTCCGTGATGATAGGTTTGTTTGGAAAAGATTGCTGTTAGCGATAAGGCCGCCTAATTTGTAGTTTCTATATGATATTCAAATGTACCCTCCTTATTTAAACAATAAAGCGTATTTGATTTTATTTAATAGCAGTATATTTAATATTTTGCGGGTGCCATATCGGGGGCTTCTTTTATAAAATATATCTTATGACGCTCAAGTCGAATTTAATGCACTTTGCAATTAAAAATCGTTCAAGCCGTTGAGGCTGAAATATTGGTCTTTACCTATGAAATTTGAGTTTTTTTTCTTCATGTATCAGTTCCTGCTATTTTCAAAGCTATATCCAAACTTGTTTTTGATTTCGAAAATGAAATATTATTTCAAGGTTTCACATGAAATATTTTTTAATTTCTGGGCTAAATCACATAATAAAAAACATTTTAACAGAGCTCTTCTCATGTGCTTGCCATAATCATTTCTTAGATTCGCTGAAACTTTTATAAAGCGGTTACTTTTAAAAATTAACGCTGCCTATATATTGGATATATAGTGAGTGGAGTGGAGTGTATTATCGGATAATATAACTTAATATTATCCGATAATACACACAAAGTTTAGCTACATTTGGATTTTCCGTTCCCAAAAAAAAATCAAAAATGTTTGTATGGAGAAAACAGTCTTAATGAAATTCTTTATACAAAACGCCAATTTCATAGGTAAGGACCCAATAGCATAGAAATCTACGTACATGCGTACTTACCTTCCCTTCCTGGGGTTATCAGTTAAAAAGAGAGCAATTCGATAAACTAGAGACCGATTAGAAATGAGGTTTTATTTCCTTAAAATGATCGTTTCGATCGATTTCGATTATACAGGGCGTCCCACGGCTATGCCACATGGAGGGAAAGTACCTTGAATTTTGTAGATGGAACATTTTACTGAAAGAAGACATTATTTTAATTTAAAAAACAATTTAAACTGCATTCATAGATTTTTAAATAAGTACATGGTTGAACCGGGAATCGAACCCTTTATTTATAAAAAAAAAATTACCATGTAACTTTATCATACCGATCGAAAGGCTTCATCATAAGGATAATTTTTTGCTAAATAACATAGTGTCAGAAATAAAAGGAAGACCATGAATTTTAACATTTTTAATACAAAATTAATCAAATTTATCAAATGCTCAAAATGAGTCCCATCCTGTTCAATACAAAGTCGCACTCTTTTGATTATTTCGCTCCCTGTCGATTTTTTGATCATGTTGTGGTGGATATTTAGAATAATACGTCGAAGTTCAGTTTGTAGCTCGTGGACACTTTGACACTGGTTCTTGTAAAGTAAATTTTTTACATAACCCCATAAAAAAAATCTAACGGGGTTAGATCTGGGGATCTCGGCGGCCATTTTTTCGTCCATTTGTCCCGATCCAGGAAAGAAAATGTTCATTGAGATAGTCCTACTTACTAATTACGTATCTCTTTATCATTTTATCATGAACTTAAATTATAATAGGGAAATGATGCATACTTCTCGAGTGGGTAATTAGTATTAGTAATGATAATGTCAGTTGTATGTCCTTACGGCAATGTCAGCTTTTCATTTTTCTGAACAAAATTGAACATCTAATGTTAAAATTCATGGTCTTCCTTTTATTTCTGACAATATGTTATTTAGCAAAAAATAATCCTTATGATGAAGCCTTTCGATCGGTATGATAAAGCTACATGGTAATTTTTTTTTATAAATAAATGGTTCGATTCCCGGTTCAACCATGTACTTATTTAAAAATCTATGAATGCAGTTTAAATTGTTTTTTAAATTAAGATAATGTCTTCTTTCAGTAAAATGTTCCATCTACAAAATTCAAGGTACTTTTCCTCCATGTGGCATAGCCGTGGGACGCCCTGTATAACAAAATTAACCGGTTTCAAGCCCTGTACTATGGTTTACCCATAATATAATTTTGTAGTCGATTGTAGAGGTGACCATGGCAGTATGTCAAATGAACAAATTAACAACTGCAATGTTAAGTTTGTGAGGCTGCATCTACAGATTTGATTTTAGTTAAAGATTGAGAAACACAGGGATGACTGTCGAAATGATAGATTCCTGTCACGGTGTGATAGTAAATCATTGGCAACAAATACAATCATATCCATCCGTCTTTTTGTACACTGAATAAACTTTGATCATCTTTTCCAATCTTATTTATTTATTTATTTTAATTTATTTATTTATTTTAATCGTTTGGAAAACTTACAGCTTGTTATAACTAGATACATAGGAAAATTAATTACAGAAAGCCATTAACAAGTTTTCGCATATAGAATTCTAAATGAAAGGAACACAAATTAAGAAAGAAAAAAAACTCGTAATTGCACATGTGTAACTTAATCAAATGTAGAAATGTGGGTAAGGCTAACAGAAAAGAACAAATATTTAAGCTATTGTAACTGAATAACCAATATCTAAATTAAGTAATATTCATTTGGAAGCTTGTGAACCTAAGAAAAAAGTTTTTGCGTAAGTTTGTTTTACTTTTATTGGTTTTGAGTTAAAAAGATCTATAGTAGGTACCTCAGAAGTTAGATAATTAAAGGCAGTAGCTGCTCTGCAGAAGAAAGAATTTTTGCGGTAGTTTGTGTGGTATACGGGGGTGCAGAGTGGGGGATTATTTCTCAATGGCCTGGTTGGCGCGCGTAGCTTAATTAAGCTTAATAATTCTGGCGAATCGATATAACCAGTAGCAATCTTTAGAAGTAATGCAACATCTGCTGCTTTCTTCCATATAAAACTCATAGATGGCGCTGAGTAAGTTGGTCTGTGGTTTTGTAATAGTAAAAAAAAATTGATAATTTCAAAAAGCAGCTTATTCTATACTAGTATTTGGAGTGGAATAGAATATGATTTATTTGCTCTTGAATAGGGTACATTAGATTAGGTGTTGTTACAATAAGACCCGCCTAATACAGTCATTACAATGACATGCAAATATTGGACAATATTAAAATTTCATACAAAGATCAGCATACATAAGAATTAATCACTTTTGTGCTAAACGAAATTTTTGTAAAAAAGAATTGTCCTAGTAGGTAAATTGAATAACTTGCCTGTATCACGAGAGCCTACTCATTTTAAAACTAAATTACTTAAACTGGTAATATCGGTTTCGATACAGCAGAATAGACTATGTTACAAGCGCTGTATGTTTTGCTGGGCGAGTAAACGAGTTCATTCAATTTAACAAAATATATGTTTAATTGGTTGTTTATATACAAATCAAATCAAAATCAAATCAAAATCAAATCAAAATATTTTATGTCATAGGATGAAATTATCACTTGAACACGTCACTATTAATATTACATTTAAATTTACTGCTCATTCACAAAGCTGATTCCCCAGAGAAGAACGAGCAAGAAACTCTAGGGTTGCTCCTTTAAACAAATTATGGGTTACAATTTGTGATTTGATAATTTATATGAATAATAAGACGGCTTGCTTATCGTTCAAATAGTCAGTGATTTTATAATAGCCTTTTGCTATTGCTACAATTGAGTAAGTTGTTTTTTCACTTATTTTTATCTAAATACTAGGCACGACCAAAGGGCAGGAAAATGATGATGATGATTAGGCACAACCAAATCTTTGTTCAGCGGACAACTGCTCCGCTAAACACCCAGACTGTGCACCCAGGGGTACAACGGATAAATTCGAATGCTCCGTTGTGCCCCTTTAGTGGTTCAGAAGGGAAATTTTTGAGTTACCTGTCGTGCTCGTTTTAAGTTATGAACACATTGGAGGGACAACTAAAATGAAATACTTGAAATATTTGTTTTAAATCTATAATGTTAAGTATTTTATTGAAACAAACAAAACTTTCTTCCTTATTATCATTTGTAGGGGTAAATTGTAGGGGTAAAAGGGGTAAAAATATAATGACATAGGATGTGCTCCACCAAACCACCAAACGAGCACTACAGATCATACAAAAGTTACCCGTTCTACCACCAGGGGCACACTTTGGGTGTTCAGCGGAGCAGTCGTCGTTTAACGCCATCTATGTGATTTTTGTAGAAGTTGACTTGGAAAACAGTTCAATGTCATGATTTTACATTTTTTTTTAAATTTCTTGTAAATTAGGTTTGCTATCACACATTGAAAGGAACCTATCCTTTTTCCAAGCATACTGTATAATATTATTGTGTATAGTTGGCTTTCTAATGTACATAGTACGTGATTATGTAAGTAAGAATAAATGTACATTTTACAATGGGCTTAGTGTATTTATTCTCAGAGAGACGACATTCATTATTTTTTTTTTATTAGAGTAAATCATTTTTATTGTGTCAAAAAGAGTGTTACAATATAAGCAGTGAGGTAGCCCTGGTCCCCACACTAGGATTCCCTGTGTTGTGGGTAACCAGTCTCTTCCCCATCCAATTAACAAAGTATCACAAGTGTTGTACCATAAAATATGTCTTTGTATTTGTTGTTTGTATTTTCAACAAATTTTACAGCATATCCTTTTATATTACTTAAAATTAAATGACATACTTTCTCTTTCCTTTTTATAATTCCGCGGGTCAAGTATCTCGGCGCGCCTGTCAAATTTTCGAAAATACCTGCGGTGTTAAAAACGTTTATAGATACTCTTCTACTGGGTGTATTTGTAATCTGTGAAAAGCTATAGCTACGGGAATATATTATCTATGGATATAATGAATGAACACTACTACAGCTATAATACAAAAAATCAGAAAAATGTTACGAGTTGTAATATGTAGGTATACCTATATCCACGATATAATTGGTATTTTTACGGAAAGTACAGATTTATTTCATGTTTTTCTTAAAAACGGGTAATTCAATAAATTGTTATGAGAATTGGAAGCTCTATGGCCAGGTTCCTAAGCCTGTTCTAATAAAAAACAGTAGTTGGAATTCTATGCCTATACTCCCACCCGAAGAGAAAAAAAATATTTTCGCAAATACAGACTAAATATCATAGCTGACAGGGCATGGCGCACATTATTGGATGCGGAATTTAATAGAGAACAAGTTCAAACACAGTCCAAAGGAATTGGAACTCTATAATCATTACAATTGAGAGTTGAAAGTCGGGTGTACCGCCGCACCGATCGGTGTTCGCGTCCGCCTAAAGGTTAAGCCAATTATAAAGTTTGACATATTACTGTGCAGCCATAAGAGTAATAAACAACACTGCGCAGAATTAATTATTACCCCTATGCATGACACAACACGCGGTGAAACACGGGGAAATTAAAACAAAAGCACAGATTTAGTACTAAGTACCCTAAAATACAGAGACATTTTTTTTTTGTTTTAATCACTCCTTTCGGAAAAGGCAAAGGGATCTAAGCCCATACAGCCATGTCTTATTTCTCTTATTTCTTCAATTTATTAGTCAGTCTCAGTCAAATAAGTAATACTTGGCGTATACAGAGTCTAGTCACGGTCAAGTCATTCTTCAGTAAAGTGGCAGAATGCTTTACAAAAGATTTTGGCGGCTTCTTGTGGGAACCCGAAAGCTCCGTTACGCACTTTAATTTACACCTCCCTTCACTTGTACACTATCACTAACGTTTGCTGCACAATACTCTGCCATTATTAAGCTTCAAAAGTTAGAATGCACAAATTATAAGACTTATAAAGAAAAATGCTACTTCACTCGCCGAGTTCCCGCCAAAAAGCCTTTTTTTTTTTGTTTTATTCACTCCCTTCGGAAAAGGCAAAGGGATCTAAGCCCATACAGCCATGTCTTATTTCTCTTATTTCTTCAATTTATTAGTCAGTCTCAGTCAAATAAGTAATACTTGGCGTATACAGAGTCTAGTCATGGTCAAGTCATTCTTCAGTAAAGCGGCAGAATGCTTTACAAAAGATTTTGGCGGCTTCTTGTGGGAACCCGAATGCTCCGTTACGCACTTTAATTTACACTTCACTTCACTTGTACACCAACACTAACGTTTGCTGCACAATATTCTGCCATTATTAAGCTTCAAAAGTTAGAATGCACAAATTATAAGAATTATAAAGAAAAATGCAACTTCACTCGCCGAGATCCCGCCAAAAAGCCGAACAGCTGATGAAAGCATTGAACTTTTTTTTACATGTTTTTATCTGTTCTCCATGTTGTGTGTGTGTGTGCGTAAGTTTGTCGTGGATGTGTGGGAATGTTTTGGAGTATTAATGCTTTATAGTAACGTACTATAGCGATGGGAGTGTACGTATTATTTGCCTGGTAAATTATATATAGTAAATTATCATTTTATTCACTTTATTTGTTTACCTTATTTTTAATTTAAGTGCACAAAAAAGCAAAATCAACCATTGGCTGTGACGTTCCATAGAATTGAAAGCTATAAAAAAAATAGCAGCTAAGAAGCTTGGCATTCTCTAGGATCTACTTATCGATCCCGCATTTATCTGTCTTATACAATGAAATGTAATATACAATACAACACAATACAATACTTACATTTTATTTTTATTTAATGATTTATTTGAAATCACAGCCATAATTACAAATTTAAAACATAAGTTATACATTTAGAAGCCAAAATAGATCTCAGTAAGTTTATACATAGCTTATTTTGTTACCTTATCTTCTTCTTCTTCTTATTTTTGAGGATGGCAACCAGTCAACCTCATTGTCGAGGGACATTACTGCCAGTTTCGAGTGAAAATTTTTATTTATCTTATTTCTTCAGTTTATAGGTCAGTCTCAATCAAAACAAGTAATTCGTCGTATACAGAGTCTAGTCACGGTCAAGTCATTCTTCAGTAAAGTGGCAGAACGCTTTACAAAAGATTTTGGCGGCTTCTTGTGGGAACCCGAAAGCTCCGTTACGCACTTTAATTTACACTTCCCTTCACCTGTACACCAACACTAACGTTTGCTGCACAATATTCTGCCATTATTAAGCTTCAAAAGCTAGAATGCACAAATTTTAAGACCTATAAAGAAAAATGCTACTTCACTCGCCGAGTTCCCGCCAAAAAGCCTTACCTTATCTATCGAGACATCAAATTGTGTTTGTGGGTGTAAGGAAGAGATACATAGGTACATAAAGTCATGCCTGTTTCCTGTAGGGATAGGCAGATACCACAGACTCCTAATTGGTACGATCCTGACACACCTCTTTTTGATTATTCACTCTTATAAAGTTATTCATACATGTTCGTCGATTTAGGGTACTATTGGCTTGACCTTTCTTTGAGACGTTCTCGATTTGATCATGGTATACATTCATCGGGGTCTTCCCCTACCAATACTACTATTCGCTTCGCATATCTGTTTTGTTAATGTTCTTTCATTCAGCCTCTCCACAATTTATGTGTCCAAATTATTTCAGCATTTCTTTTCAATCTTTGTCGCTAAGTCTCCTTTCACACTGCTTAACTCCCTAATTACACTATCCTTGAGTCTATCTTATTACAAATTATAAACGAGTATTAGTTGTATCCTTTTTTTAAAAAAAAAGACAACAATGATCCTTTGGGTTGCTTGGGCCGCTTCTTTTACCACAGATGATTTCCTTTTTTTATGCACAACGGGTTGGTACTTAACCTCAATCACACCTGATATTAAGTGAAGATGAGGTTGAAGGTGGAAGCGTACTGACCCGGAAACCCCAACACATTGGGGGGACTGGCTATCTTATCTCTGACAACCGGAACAGAACAATGCTATTTACATTGCTGCTTGGCGGCAAATTTAGATAAATTAATAATTATGCAATAAAGTAAACCTACTTGATACTTGTAGACTTGTTTAGGTTAGAGAACCTGACCACTATGTCCGAAGGTCGTGGGTTAAAGTCCCGCTAGGATATATGTTTATTAATGAATACGGACATGTGTACTCGAGATATGAATGTATTTATAATAATTGCATGCGTTATTTAGACGATAAAATGCGACAAAGATCCTTAGCATCCATCTATCTATCCAGTGAGGCGAAGCGAAGACCTTCAGGCCAGTGATCCCCTTAATATTGCTCTCGAGACGTTACGGCGGTCAGTGAAATTGAAGGCTTCAATAAAGGTTGGAACTTACCACATCTTTTATTGGGAACCCCTAACCTACCTACCTGAGGCGTAAACGCCACACCAGTATTGCGAATAGATCTGTTGATTGTTCTGAACTATTGTCTAGAATATCTTTACGCACAAATCAATTGTAACTTAGACAACGCCTTGTTCTTATATACCATCCTCAAGAAACTATATGGGCGTAATTCATTCATATTATGCGTACTTGCTAAATGTTTAACAGTTTCCCATCGGAAACTGACTCGTATTTGATTCAGCGTGCTAGTGTCAAAGATTTCTTAGATGGGCGAGAGAGGTACTTGACGAGCTCGAACTTTGCGTGTCAATTTTTCATTTCCTTTTTGTTTTGTCCATTTTCATCGTTATAAAATCTCGCAGCTACATGAAAAAATGAAAATGAAAAATATTTATTTCAGTACCTTAATATAATAATCAATGAGGTATCGGGAGTCTCCGTTTAAGTATAAAATTAGTGTGTTTGGTGGCTCCGCTCTTTCATAACTAAATGTCAAATATTTGTCCAATTAAGGTGAAGGTGAAATAGGTTAATATTATGCTACTTATAAAATAAGAATGAAATAAAAATGTAAAAACTAATTTATTATATATGTGTGTGTGTACATACTTACATACATACTTATTTGGAATACCTTCTTATACTGACCTAATATGATTGATGTGTGCTACTGTTTGTTCTATCGTTTATAAAAGTTTGTAAAATCTTCCAAAAAGTAAATAAATAAATTAGCAATGCTACGATTTCTTAAAGATCTATCGTCGTGCTTGCTTGAGATCTCCGGGGACAAACGCGCTGGCAGCTACCTCAGGCAGCGTATATAGCATTGCTATACAACGAGGTAACGCTGCCAGTCTTGCTTCAAACTTCAAGCATTTATTTCAACTTAAGATACATGATATCATTAAATTTTGTTGAATGTCAATTTAAATCAACTGTAAATAAATGGGCTTATTGCAATTATCTGTCAGTCAGTATGCTACTACTACCGCTTCGGAAAGGGAAATTATCTGTGGTAAAAGAAGCGGCGCAAGTTACACACAGGATCATTATTGTGTCTTTTTAAAAACAAAGGATTCAACTAATACTCGTTTATAATTATTGGGAGCTGATCGAAGTACACCAAGCATGTTTTTCATTCTGATAGTAACTAACTTTGTAATAACCAATTTTTGATGATGTAGTTTTTGGGAATCTTTTTTTTAATGTGAATTACATGAATTAAAATTCACCTGTATATTGTACAGGGTGAACTTGAATTCAAGTAATTCCTATTAACTGGTGACGCTACTCTTCCCCAAGGAACGTTTACCCATACAAAGTAAATCGTTCTGATACCACTGAGGCATCATTAACAGGAATATTTGTTTACTCAAAATCATTTGAAAAGAAAGTTCAATTTTATGTAAAAACAGCTTTTGGTACTTTACTGGTCTCAGGTCCGCTCTTGCATGGAATATTGCTGTCACCTATAGTTCAATTCGCCCAAGTATCAACTGCACTCGACTCGAAAAGCCCGTCGTCGTCGCGCGACATTGTTTACAAAAGGCATTTACATTATCTTTATTTATAAAATTTCCGACTATCTGGATGATAAACAAGCATGGACATAGACCGCTTGGCGGTATTCAGTCTAAAACAATATAATGTTACACATTGTAATCCAAAACTTAATTAAAAAGAGCAACCCTTGAGTTTCTTACTCGTTCTTCTCTGAGGAGTCAGCCTTGTGAATTAGTAGTAATGTCAATAATTTTAATATTTCATATATGACGATTTGAAGTGATAATTTTATTCTACGAACTTTTTTCAATTAAAATTTAAAAATGGTTAACCATCAACCAAACCGAATACTAAACATGTTATCATTATTGGGAGTCGACCCTGCGACTTCCGTTTCGTAAACTTTTGATTTTTTTATGCACAACGGGTTGGTACTTGTCCTCAATCACACCTGATGTTAAGTGAAGATGTGGTCGGAAGTGGAAGCGTACAGATCCGGGAACCCTAACACATTTGGGGGACTGGCTATCTTATCTCTGACCACCGGAACACAACGATGTTATTAACATTGCTGCTTGGCGGCAGATTTAGATAAGATGGTGGTAGCTAGCCAGGCGGACATTAAAATGCCCTACCACCAAATCGAGTACTTAAACATGTACCCCGCTGGGGATCGTACCCGCGACCTCCGAATCGTAAACCCAATGTTGTTTACATTGAGCCACGGAGGCGGTCTCTCCATTCTGTATTAAATACATACCTATTGCTGTCTTTTATACTATGCGCAAACACAGTTTGTGGAAACTGTGTAAATAGTGGTATTTAACCGCCTCAGTGGCTCAATGTAGACAACTCAGGGTTTACGATTCAGAAGTCGCGGGTTCGACCCCAGCGGGGTACATGTTTAGTACTCAGTTTGATTGGTGGTAGAACATTATAACACGTTTTAACACACCAGACACAATGGAAGTTTTATTGTTATAACGTCGAGAGACGGGTTGTGTCCCGGAACGTGTTAAAATGTCCGCCTGGCTAGCTACCACCATCTTATCTGAATCTGCAGCCAAACAGCAATGTTAATAGCATTGTTGTGTTCAGGTTGTCAGAGATAGCATAGTCAGTCCCCAAATAAGATAGGGTTTCCTGGTCAGTACGCTTCCTCCTTCGGCATCGTCACTTAACATCAGGTGTGATTAAGGTCAAGGGCTAAACCGTTGTGCGTAAAAAATCCACTTTACTATACAAAGGCTGTACTAAAAAAAAAATCCAAGTAAAAGTGACCTTAAGCTAAAATCAGACTTGCACCCAAGACAAAAGGCTCTGAAGTCTCTTTTAAAGCAGCGAAAATATTATAAAAGGTCACCCGAGCTTTGAGTTGTGCGATAGAGGTAGGTTGTTGAGATATGAGTGAGATGGAAAGAGATGGGTAGATGAAAATCAATTTATTAGGCGGTGACGTCACATTCCGCGCATGCGTCGATAGTTGGTTCCCGGGGAAGCGTTGCTTGTGGGTGGAGAATATCCCTAATGCTCGGGAAAATTATGGGGTAACTATTGTGGTTTTTGACGCATGAGAAAGGAAATTAAGCAAAGATAGTTATTCATTTTTTTGTTTCCGTACATATTATAAAGGAAGAGGATCACTTCGTTGTGCGTCTGTATATCAAGACCCTTTTTCTCAGGAACATGTTCTGATATCAAATTGATACTAATATCAATTATTTAGGTTCACGGTCCTTTGGAGTTGCAAAATAATCAATCTTCGCTGTCTACAATGACTGCCATATAAACTGCATAGTTGACACTCGTAAATAAGTCGAAACTTATATAAGGTACTTCCCCTTGACAGCACGTGTTAAGGGAAAAATTCGTAAATCGTTAATTTGTAGTTATAGCGCATAAAAATATTTTTTGCGATTACAAACTTACATTTTGAGACTCGATCTTGGGAACGGACGAGCAATCTACATCCATTATACATGTTTGTACGGTTCTATCAGATGTTGTTAAATCAGTTGTAGAAAAGTTTATCAGTTTTTGGAAACATATAGGTACTGCTATGTTATTTCACAAACCCACAGACACAACTCGCATTGGAATTCACGCTGAGATCCCAAACGACTATTAATTTTTCGGGCATAGTTTAAAGTTCACCGTATATTCGGACGCTAGCTGACAACCAACGCCCTGGACACTTTTTCCAAATGGTGAGTTGTCATTTGGATCGAATTATAAAAAAAAATCGATCAAAACTACACTAAAATTACCCACATCATCTTACCCACGGGAACACATGTTCGAAAAATGGAAAACCTACTCAACATCTGGCAACACTGCGTCTGTGCTCGAAATAGCGCGACGCGGGGGGAGCCACTCGCACCGTCAGTAGCCGGGGCGACTCCGCCGCGCTAGCCTCGGAATGGCTTCCGTGGCCGCGTGGCTGCCCTTCGCCCGCGCCGCCGCCATCGGATGGGTGCCCATCGCGACACACCCGCTACCACCCCCACCTGTCCCTAAAGACAGGCGGCGGGCTGAAGACGAGAAACTACTCATCAACGTCTCTGGAAGACGATTCGAAACCTGGCGGAATACACTGGAGAAGTACCCAGATTCACTCTTAGGATCGACAGAAAGGGAATTCTTCTACGACGAGGAGAGTCGGGAGTATTTCTTTGACAGAGACCCTGACATATTTAGACATATATTGAATTATTACAGAACAGGGAAACTACATTATCCAAAACATGAATGTTTGACGGGATACGATGAGGAGTTAGCGTTCTTTGGGATACTCCCCGATGTGATAGGTGATTGTTGTTATGAAGACTACAGAGATAGGAAGCGTGAGAATGCTGAGAGGCTCATGGATGATAAGCTTAGTGAAGCTGGGGATCAAAGTTTGCCCCAGCTTACGGATTTACGGCAGAAGATGTGGAGGGCGTTCGAGAACCCTCACACGTCGACTGCCGCTTTAGTATTTTACTATGTGACTGGTTTCTTCATTGCTGTATCAGTGATGGCAAACGTTGTGGAGACTGTACCATGTGGACATCGACCAGGTCGTGCCGGCACATTGCCATGTGGGGAGCGATACAAAATCGTGTTCTTCTGTCTGGATACAGCGTGTGTGATGATTTTCACAGCCGAATACCTGCTTCGACTGTTCGCGGCTCCGGATCGCTGCAAATTCGTGCGTTCGGTGATGTCGATCATCGACGTGGTAGCAATTCTACCCTACTACATCGGATTGGGGATTACCGACAACGATGACGTGTCAGGAGCCTTCGTGACCCTCAGGGTTTTCCGAGTGTTCCGTATCTTCAAGTTCTCTCGGCATTCTCAAGGGTTGAGGATCCTCGGATACACACTGAAGTCTTGCGCCAGCGAGCTTGGATTCTTGGTGTTCTCATTAGCAATGGCGATTATAATCTTCGCGACTGTCATGTTCTACGCTGAGAAGAACGAGCAAGATACAAACTTCACTTCCATTCCTGCCGCCTTCTGGTACACAATCGTCACCATGACCACACTTGGGTAAGTAACCTTTTTCTACTCATTTTAATAAGACTGAAAATACTCGTAAGTTATGAAGTGGTTGAAAATATTTAGACAAAGAAAATTTTGAGGTTAGAATGTAGAGTTTGAACAGGAATTCATATACCGGCTATTAATTAATCAATTTACAAACACATAATCATGCATGAGAATTGGCCTCTGTTAAAGGCGCCACGGTGGACAGAGCTGACACCTGTCGCCACCATTAAAAATTAACGCGGGAAAATGCTGTCATGGCGGAGATTTGCCTCCATAAAAGCTTTAGACCTGTGTGAAATATTGATGCAACGACGTGGTTTTAATTCCATTTTCATTTGTTTAACGACCTGTATGAGAGGAGAGGTCGTAAAACCGTTTTGTGTATACAAATGTCTCTTTGTTTCCTCACGGCTGTGTGGATAAAAGGGGGAATCATTTTAATAGGTGCGTATAATAAATTATGTCTAAATAGTGAGGTAAGAATTTTAATGGTACTCTTGGAGGGACAAGTTTCAAATGTTTGTGAAACTTGCGGAAAAGAATTCCACTTCGTATATGAAGTTTATACATTTAGCATATGAGAAAATAAATTTGCTAGGCATTTAATAAAACCTAGTATGGATGCGTTATTAAATCTAGTATATACAGAAAAGAAATGAACAAATTATCATTAGCGGGGTAGGCATTTTCTTCCAACATAAGATACATGATAAAATAGGGAATCAAAAATCAAAGAAAATACATAAGTACGGAAACAGACTGGAACACGTTTTCTCCATAACTATGATATTGATAGATAGATAGATTGATGAAGCATTTATTTACGCCACTGCGTTCACACAATTACACAATTTATTTGTCAATTTATTGAATTTATTTGTCAGTCAGTATATCCAAGCTACCACCGCTTCGATAAGGGGAATGATCTGGAGTAAAAGAAGTGGCTCAAGAAACCCACAGGATCATTGTTTAAAAAGGTCGAATAATCAGGAACATAACTTCAAACTTCAAGCATTTATTTCAACGTAAGATACATGATATCATTTATTAAATGTCAATTTAAATCTACTGGAAATAAAAAAGGTTTATTGCATTTATCTGTCAGTCAGTATGTCCAAGCTACTACCGCTTCGGAAAGGGAAATCATCTGTGGGAAAAGAAGCGGCGCGTGAAACCCACAGGATCATTGTTGTCCTTTTTTTTAAATAAAGCATATAACTAATACAATTTTATAATTTTGGGGAGCTGGTCGAAGTACACCAAGGGTGTTTGTCATTCAGGTAGTCACTAATTTTATAATAACTTTTTTTGCTAATGTTATTTTGACATGATCTTTAAATTTTTTCTCAATTAGATTGATGATATTCTCAGGTATAAGGTTATAAAAGCGTATACAGTGTCCCATAAATGATGTATTAACTTTGCTTAGTCTGAAATAATATAACAGCTTAAGTGTTGGGCAGCGGAGTCATTTGATACAGAGCCCTATAACTTAATAATAATAAATAAACCATTTATTCTCCAATGGACATGGACAAACATGGACCTTCATGTTTCTCAGTACGATTACCTATATCTAACTATTTTAGTAACAGTGGTAGACAATTTTTTTTATGCACAACGGGTTGGTACTTGACCTCAATCACACCTGATGTTAAGTGAAGATGCGGTCGAAGGTGGAAGCGTACTAACCCGGAAACCCCAACACATTTGGAGGACTGGCTATCTTATCTCTTACAACCGGAACACAACAATGCTATTAACATTGCTGATTGGCGGCAGATTTAGATCAGATGGTGGTAGCTATCCAGGCGGACATTTAAAATACCCTACCACCAACCAAAGCATGTACCCCGCTGGGGATCGAACCCGCGAAATTTTCATAGAATTCATAGAAAACAGTCATCATAACTTAACCGCTACTTACACCGACCCTTACACTCACAAACAAACAGACTGGATGCAGCTCCAGATATTCGCGTTCAATTGTCAGATATTGGTGTCAATTCGGATGTACATCAACTAAACTGAACTAAACTAAAACCAGTTTTAGAGTGGTGCCTTCGCATCGTACTGTTCCAGGGAGAAAGAGACAGTGCTACTTTAAAACTGGTTTTAGTTTAGTTTAGTTGGTGTACATCCGAATCGACACCATTAAGCTTAATTTTAGTGCTATTATAAATATATGAAAAAGTTTCATTGGTAACATTAAATACGCAGTTACGGTACAAATTATTGCTATTGGTAATTTGGGAGGTCCAGGTTTGATCCCCAAACAGGTCATGTACCAATGAGTTATTAAATTTAATTTAATTTAAATACTTATGTGCATTAATCCGACTGCTCTTAGACGGCGAAGAAAAACATCGCGAGGAAACTTACAGGCCTGAGAAATTAAAGAAAAAAATATTCGAAGACATGTGAAGTCCTCAACCCGCACTGGGCCAGTGTGGCGGACTATGGCCCATACTCCCTCAATATGAGGGAAGGTCTATATCCCTGCAGTGGGATGTTTACGGGCTGATAATGATGATCATTTCAAAAATCAAAATGTATAAGCTATACAAGGTACAATCACTCTTGTTATTTTCAATTTGGAGATCTAATTAACCACGACGCGGAACGCGACGAGCTGAAAACCCGTCTACCCGCTGCCATTCATTATCACTACCTGGATGGTGTGCTTACGTGCCCACATTGCTCACGGAAGTTCACCGCAAAGATCGCCTATGTTAGCCATCTTCGAGTGCACCAGCGCTAGGAGTCCAAATGGTCGCCAGGGCCGAAATCATCATTCATCATACAAACATCTTCGTTTTGAAACCCTCGACATTTTAGTATAATAGTCCGGGTTTCCAGCCTCTAATACAATACAATACAATGAAATGCAATGCAATACAATACAACAGAACACAATACAAATACTCTTTGTTGCGCAAAATAATTTACAATAATTTTTGATGATAATAATAGAACACAATATTAGGCGGTCTTATCACTAAAAGCTATCTCTTCCTCTACTTCAAGACTTCAAATCTCAGATGGTTACTAAAGAGCCCACACCTTTCATTTCCACAATTAATACAGGAATAGTCCTATTCAGTTACGGTAACAATAGCCATAGGCCAATTACACGCTTCGATGACACAAGATAAGAGCCTGTAATTGGTCCATATAATACTGCTACGACGACGGCTGCAGATGACACCATGTCATGACCGCGCGGCTCCGAAACATTTTAGACTTGTGTTATGATAAGAATAGCCAATTCTGTTAATATGTTACTAGCTTAACCCGCATGGACTTTCTTTTGTAACGAGATTTTTTTCATGTTATTAAAATTTAGAACAATAAATAATAATAAATATTTCGGACACTTACATCTATAATCTAGTCCTAAACTAAGCAAAGCCTGTAATGAACAAACATAAATATTTATATAAACACAAGCTTTTCGCTTGCGTGGAATAATGTGGACGTCACAGGCTCTTTGCTACACCTGATGGACTGCTAACAAAACTCCGGAAACTCGCCCTCCGCTAGAGCTATTGATATAATTTATAACTTTACGAAAGAGATCCAAAATGTTGACACATTTGCGGATGATCTGACGGTGATCGTGAAATATTTTGTATTCGTTCTTGTGCCAATATTACGAATATCGTTAATCTTTGTGTGTCTCTTGTCGAATAACTTATAAGTGTTTTACTGTAAAACTGTAATAAATAAATGGGTGAAAAAAATATCGTATGTTTTAATCCAGGGTATATGTTCTATCTATATACCAAATTAGATCCAAATTCGTTCATTCGCTCCGCCGCGATTGAGCGACAAATAAATAAACGTCCAAACTTACGCATTTATAATATTATTTAGAAACGACCAGTCAGATACGACTCGGGAATAGGTGTTCGTATTCATCACACAAACATTTACCACTCGCACGTACTCGCTCGCACTCCTTCGCTATAGGACCTGCGGAAAGGGGCGGAAAGGTTCTAGAGTGGTGACCACGCACCGGAAGACGGAGCGTAGCGGGTGACACTTTGAAACACAATGTTTATTGTCATAAGCTCAATTGACATTTTTTTTTTTTTTATATGAGAGGGCGGCAAACGAGCATGCGGGTCACCTGATGGAAAGCAATCACCGCCGCCCATGGACACCCGCAACACCAAAAGGGTCACAGATGCGTTGCCGGCCTTTGAGGAAGGTGTAGGCTCGTTTCTTGAAGGTTCCAATGTCGTACTCGTTCGGGAAATACATACATCATATGGCATACAAATTAATAAGTATAATAGTGTTTCGCAAATTTATTATTACGCATAAACATAATAACGCAGATTTGTTGAAGGGCATAATAATAAAAGCCATAATCATATAAATCGATATTTTCATTTGCCATATTTTTATAAGGCATACTTTGAAACGCAGACATGGTTAGGTTAGGTTCGAAGGGTATGGCGGAAGCGAGCCGGGCGAGTGCGAGCGAAGCGAGCACGGGAGTTCTTGGCACCCCGACATGGATAGGTTAGGTTCGAAGGGTATATAAATATTATGTCTTTTGAATATTATGGTCAACAAAAATTATGCCTTTCATTACTTATGCTTATTAAAATTATGCCTTTCTATGATTATGCCTTACAGGTTTCGGCCATATGATATTATGTGTAATGAAGTTATGTTATAACAGTTTATTGCAAATGACTATTATGGCGAGTAATATTATGAATTGTCAGTTTATGGTGAAAAACGTTATGCGTTTCAATAGGTAGGGCAGGCCCCCGACGAGGTGAACCGATGATTGGTAAAGATCGTGGGTAGCCGCTGGATGCGGGCAGCGCCGGACCGGTCGTTGTGGAGATCTTTGGGGGAGGCCTTTGTGATGTGGTGATGATGAATATTGGGATAATATGCCAATTTTTAAATACTCTCATTACCCAATTTATATGCCCTGAGGTCTATAGTAACTTGTCCCTTCCTGTGGTAAACTTGATTCAGTTTAAGTACGGTGAATATTTTGAGTATGATACACGTTATGTGAAATCTAGTTAGGTCGCACTTAAGTTCGTTACCATATCGTTGCTAGGCAGCGCCATTAGCTTATAGCCGTCGGGCGTGTACAGTGGTGTTCAAAAGTGCATAATATTAAGTCCTTACCTATGAAATTGGCGTTTTGTATGAAGGACTGTTTTCTCCATACAAATATTTTTGTTTTTTTTTTTTGGGAACGGCAAATCCAAATTTAGCTAAACTTTGTGTGTATTATCGGATAACATTAAGTCAAGTATAGGCAGCGTTAATTGTTAAAAGTAACCGCTTTATAAAATTTTCAGCGAATCTAAGAAATGATTATGGGAAGCACATGAAAAGAGCTCTGTTCAATTTTTTTTTATTATGTGATTTGGCCCAGAAATTAAAAAAATATTACATGTGAAACCTTGAAATAATATTCAATTTTCCATATTAACAAATTTGGATATAGCTTTGAAAATCGCAGGAATTGGTATATATGATTAACGAAGAAAAAAAACTCCAATTTCATAGGTAAGGACACAATACATTGAATACATAATAGGGTACCAAATAGGGTGGTCAGAGATATCCTAAACATTAGCATGGGCACACCAAACATTAAATGATTGTTTTTTTTACGCACGACGGATTGGTACTTGACCTCAATCACACCTGATGTTAAGTGCAGATGAGGTCGAAGGTGTACTACCACTCACGAACTTGTACCTACGCTACAGAATATCTATGATGCCCCAGACAATGCTCTATTGTGGCCACATTCTGGTCCTCAAGAATTTGATGATTTTGCCATCGACTCGCTTAGAAGAATATAAATCCTTTCTAAAGTTTATGTTCATTGATACGTCAAAATGTGCGTAAATCCTCGCAATGTCACATGTTCCGATCAATCAACTCAAAGTAACATATAGGTCAATGTCTTAACGTACGTCAGTTGGACCAAGGTTCGAGTCCCTGCGCGCTTAACTGTCCATTATTTTTAGTATTCCATAATATTGAGGTGACAGGCCGTTATTAATGAAACTAGCGTCTCGCCCGCGACAGGGATTGCGTTTAACTAACTAATATTAGATATAAATGCGACAGTTTGGATGTTTGTTTATTGCTCAATTACGACCAACCGGATGAACGGAATTGGATGAAATTTGGTATAAAGGTTGAACATACTCTGGATTAAAACATAGGATATTTTTATCCCGACAAAGTGTGTAGTTCCCGCAGGATAAATAAATTAAATATATATATAAATATCCACTCGGGCGAAGCTAGTTTATTTCATATTAGAGACATATTTCTGACTAGACAGCTTTAGGCCCGTGGCTTCGCCTACATGGTTTTTTGTATCAACTAGTTAAAAAAAATAGAAAATATGACTGCTTATGGTCAAATACTTTTATTTTCTTTCTTTTGTATGCACAACGGGTTTGTACTTGACCTCAATCACACCTGATGTTAAGTGAAGATGAGGTCGAAGGTGGAAGCGTACTGACCCGGAAACCCTAACGCATTTGGGGGACTGGCTATCTTATCTTTGACAACCGGAACACAACAATGCTATTAACATTGCTGCTTGGCGGCAGATTTAGATAAGATGGTGGTAGCTAGCCAGGCGGACATTTAAAATGCCCTACCACCAACCAATTTTACAACAAGATGCTGGAAGATAATACAGACATTAACTTCAAATGAGTTGAGTTATCGATAACGTCGGATGTCGGTTTAGTGGTTAGTAACTCTGACTGCTATACCAAAAAGGCGCGGGTTCGAATCCCGCCAGGGGCATAATATATTTGTATGATGAATACGGACACGTGTACCGGAGTTATGGATGTTTTCATTTATACCGAGTGAATTTGACTTCGTGTAATTCCCACTCCTTATTACGACCAACTTTCTCAAAGGAAACGTCGACTAAGGAGTCGAATTCGACGAAAAAAATTTCGATTATCCATTCGAAGTAAACCATTTTGAAACCAACTTCAGTATGGAATTCCAAAATTCGGCTGGTGACTCCATTCTTGGTTACGAACGACTTTTAACAGTTCTTGGTTACGAACGACTTTCAATTAGGAACCATAGCCGCAGCTGAATATTGTTGGTTTTATTTGCTTAAAATATTATTTATTATTTAAAGAACATTCTCTCTAGGTCGTCTAAATTCCATCAAGAAGCGCCGTAATTGGATAACTATACAGGGTGAATTTGAATTCGTGTAATCGCCATTAACTGGCGACACTACTCTTGATCACGATCAACTCCTTTGTTCCCAGTAGTTCTGTTGGACAGTTCTGTTAGCCGAACTAATGGGAATTTTTGTCTCTCTAGTTCTGTAAATAACTTGAACTTTTTTTTGACCGAACTAATGGGATTTTTTTGTCCCACTAGTTCTAGTGAATAACATGTCAACCTAACACGAAGGGTATGGCGGGCGATCCGGGCTCGCTTCCGCCATACCCTTCGAACCTAACCTATCCATGTCGGGGTACCCAAAACTCCCGTGCTCGCTTCGCTCGCACTCGAATTAGAACTCGACAGAACTACTGGGAATCCCTAGTACCATTTGTTCTGTTGATAGAACTAGTGAGACAAAAATTCCCATTAGTTCGGCCAACAGAACTGTCCCACAGAACTACTGGGAACATAAGGATCAACATTCCCCAAGGAACCATTGTCGAATTCGATCAAAAAATTTTTAGCATTGTTGTGTTCCGGTTGTCAGAGATAAGGTAGCTAGTCCCCCAAATAAGATGGGGTTTCCGGGTCAGTACGCTACCACCTTCGGCCTCATCTTCACTTAACATCAGGTGTGATTGAGGTCAACCCGTTGTGCATTAAAAAAAAAAAAAAAAACGTCCGATGAGTTGAATAGCTATTTATTGACTGTTTTTCAAAACACATACAACACTCACTTATACATTAGTACAATATACCTTACGTACCACAAGTCCAACGATTACGGCTGAATTCATACGGTCATTCAGCTAGTGGAAACTTGTTCATAATCAGGAGTGGAGTCACCAGCCGAATATTGTTGGATTTCCAAATTTAAGGTTAATAATCGAAAATTTTTTTGATCGAATTCGGCTCTATGGTTGCTTGGGGAAAGTTGTTCGTAATCAGGAGTAGAGTCGCCAGTAAACAGGAATTACACGAATTCAAATTCACCCTGTATATGTATTTATTTACAAAAAAAAAAGTATTTGTAACCATCAGGTATATAATACAAGCCTAGTAGCTTAGTGTGGAACTAGATTCTTTGTTGTTCATGCCAGCCGTTTACACAAAGTCACTAAGTCATTTAAGGGGCGATGTGTACGCTTTTATAATAAGGTTCCAGTGGACATTCAAAATTTACCTTTAAATAAATTCAAAACCATCATAAAACAGACATTATTTACCAAAGGCTATTATAAAATTTCTGACTATCTGGATGATAAGCAAGCATGGACATAGAGCGCTCGGCGATATTCAGCCTAATTATACAATATAATATAATTGTAACCCAAACTTATTTAAAAGAGCAACCCTTGAGTTTCTTGCTCGTTCTTCTCTGGAGAATCTGCTTTGCGAATGAGCAAAAATGTCAATAATTTTAATATTAAGATAAAAATGTGACGTTTTCAAGTGATAATCTTTATCCTACGAAATAAATATTTTTTGACTTTGACTTTGACTTTGACTTTGACCTAGAGTGCGCGGTGTGTTGGTGCAAAGATTTCCATTTTTTTTATTATTGATATTACAAAATTAAAGCAATTAACATAAGCCCCTTAAATTTATTACATAAATAAATCAAGTCAATTTAGTTATCAATGGCAATAGACTCACTCAAATGACCTTAGCTCTATTTAATCCTTAACTGATTTCACGAACACCACCGTCTCACCTATTAGTCGCCATCTTTGGAGGAATGCCAGCTGTCATGATGAGGGTGACCATGCAATCTTAATGTTTTCTTTCCATAATTAATTAATTAATAATGTATCTCTAAGGTTTGCTGGTAGAAAACTCTATCGGAGTAAAGCTCGCCTTTGTACATTTTATATATAATGCATATATCTGTAATAATTTTGTGTACAATAAAGATGTTAAGATATTAATTTATCGAAGCATTAATAAATTTGTCGAAGCAATTATAAATGCAGAGTTGTATAATAATTTATTTAAACTTTGTATAAATATATGGAGAACACTTATTTTTGGTGCTGAAATAATAAAAATATTTCGGATGTTACACCAATTATGTAGTCCCAAATACCAAACTCTAAATAAATAAAATAAAATAAAAATATAGGCTTTTCTATAGATAAATAAAAATACAAGGAATAAACTTACATAAATGATTACATATAACACCGTGACTCGGGAATAAATGTTCGTTTTCACCACACAAATACCTAACGAGATTCGAACCCGCAACCGTTGGTTTCTAAGGCAGCCACTACATTAATTGATTTGCAAAAATCTTTGAATCGTTCTTGCATTAAAATTTAACATGTTCACGAGATGTCTCGAGTTTGTGTTCCGGCTATTTGAGAAGCAAAGTTGGGAATTCTGGTTGAGCGCGTACCTTTATTTTTGCTTATCAATCAATCAAGTACACTTTATTGCATAAAAGTTTAAGAATACACTTGAGAAAATATACTTATCTTACTTGATAAATATACAGTGTGGAAAGATAAGTCGGATCCTGGAGGGAAACTACCTTAAATCCATAAGCTGGCTCATTTTACTTAAAGGAGACGTTCCTTTATTTTTAAAAAGAAACAAAACAGCATTCAAAGATTTTCTAAAACTCGCTTGCCTCGCCTGGGACTCGATCCAACCAAAATTAAAAAAACAAACACTCCCTATTTTATTATACTAATCGATAGTATATTATTTGGATACCGACTGTACATGAAAACGGATTGACAGCGCAGGTATACACAGTGCGTTTCAAACAAACAAAATATTATTATATAACAAATTAAAATTTTGATCGAATTGCAAAAAGTCACGTACTGAGAACGCGCGCCGCTGTGTGTTTGGAGAGCACGTTTCTCATTAAATTTTCATCTGCACAACTGAAAAAAGATATCTCACAAACGAAAATATGATGCTTCGCGAGAATTTATCTTTAACGGATTCTAATACAGAATTCTAGTGACACGGTGGCCAGATGTTAGTAAGTTTATAAGTTTTTTTACTGGAAAATTACTTCTTCGAGTTCTTTAAGAACATCGCCTTTCGCCCCACTTCGAAGGCCACAAGCTGGTTAGAAATTATGCCTTGGGATCTCCAAATCATGTATGATACTGCTTCTATTTCCACCGCTCGAATCTCAAGTGAAGTATTCATGGCGCAGTCGCAGCTTGATGCGGTCAGTCCTTGGAAGGGACAACACTAGTGGTATTTTAATACGACTGTTTCCGTGCTTTGGAGGGCACGTTAAATAGTCGGTCCCGGTTGTATTCAATGAAATGCAGTCGTTAAGCTAAGTTGGTGGCCAATAGGAGTGCCATATAACCACTGGCTATCAGGTGGCCGCCAGTCTGACACAAATCCATTAGTAGTCACCCATCCAAGGATTGAACGCGCCTGTCATTGCTTAACTTAATCGAAAACAAATAGCAAATACGACTGCGGCATGAATGCATCTAAGGTCCACCCTGTTGACTGTAACCCTGTCAAACAAAAAATTGCCCCACTGGATAATGCGCCTAAATCTCGTGTCTCACTACCGACCTATAAAGCACCTGCAAAGCAGATTCCACCTTTCTTCCATCAATCTATTATTTTTAGTATTTACTGGGGTCGCGTGCTTCATCTTTGACCACATCGTTACTTTCCATCAGGTGAGATTGTGGTCAAATTCAGTTGATCACTGCTAAATTGTAGAGCCTGGAACACCGTCGCAAGGTCACATGTCTCTCAGTCTTTTACAGGATGCACTTCGGTGAGTGTGCGTTGGAATCACACAATCTTATTCCACCAGCGCCATTTCATCTTCGGACTACTAGGCGTGAGGAGGGATTCCACCTGTATGTAGTTAACATACCGATCATTCGTACTAAGCGGTTCTCTTCATTCATAATGCGAACTTCTTCAAAGAAGAAAGAACTCCCTTCCGGCGTCAGTCTTTCCTGAATCCTACAACCTTGGGATCTTCAAGAGCAGGCATCTACTGAGATCACGTGCTTTATCTTCGACCACATCGTCACTTCCCATCAGGTGAGATTGTGGTCAAACGCGTATCCAGTTAACCATAAAAAAACGTGTATTCAGTCAATAAAAAAAAACCTACGTAGCATCTGAGCATTAAGAAAAACTTCAATTAGGTAAAAGTAGACATACGACATTATACATAAGTACCTAATTGACATTCTACGTTTTTAGCATTCCACGAACATACGTGAATAACCCGGCTAACCCCAACGGAATACTTAATCGTTTTTGAGAATAAGGTGTTATTGACACCTGTACATACGATCATTTATTCAGCGTTACAACCGTAGAGTTACGTCAGAGACGTTTTGCTGCCTGTCTCCTACAGAAAATAATTTATATAATAACATTAATTTATTTTAGATTATTTTATTATAAATAACGACGAAAAATCAACCATCTAGTATCCACAAGAGACTGGGTGACGCTGTGTGTATGTCCAAGGATATTATTATTATACGCTTGTAATGTAATACAATGAAATGTTTGAACTTATTTTTCGTATTAGTATTTATTTACCAAAAAAATGTATTTCTGTTGTATGTCTACTACACAAATACATTTTTTTGTAAATAAATACGTATATAAATGAAAACATCCATAACTCGGGTATACATCGGATCATCCTTTTCCGTAGATGGTTATGGGCAGCGGTGACACTTACCATCAGGTGCGCCTCTTGCTCGTTTGCCCACCTCTTCAATAAAAAAAAAAAAAAAAAAAAAAAAAAAAATACATGATGCCATCTACATAATACAAACAAACGCCCCTAGCGGAATTCGAACCAGCGACCTTTTGGTATAGTTGTCATGGTTTGTAACGACCAAACAGGTCGTCAAAAGGTAAATAATCCGCGGCTAATTTATGGATGACATTTTCGTATAAAAAATAATAATAAAAATAAATATCCCAAGACATACACACAGCGCCATCTAGTTCCACAGTAAGCCACTATAGGCGTGTGTTGTAGATACCATATGGTTGATATATTACATAAATACATTTTTTTGTATAGTCTCTGTATTGAAACAATCATGGCCACTCTAGTTGCGTGTGTAAAACGGTAAACAACAGAATGAGCGGCGCGGGCGTGTGATTCACAGGGTGGGTAGAAAAAAAATGTAAACATTGGCAACTACCGCAGACTGCGGCCGACAGTTCGTAGTACAGGCGATTAGACAATTCTTTTTAGCGAACATTATAAATGTTTGGACAGTTATAATGATTTCGGAAGATGAAGAAGAGAAGGCGCAGACACTAGTGCAAGAGATCATAAAATACCCAAAAAATTACATATTTTATTTTTAAATGCGACGAATCAAATTAAACATTTTTGATATAAGTTCAAATCGATGAAAGCCAGTTTGTTTTCTATCTTTAGTAGATATAATTTAATACGAAATGATTAAGCTATTTTATAAAACTACTGTGTGCGAAGTGTGAGTTTTGTCTCGTTTTTAACTTACCATCGCGTTCGCGTTTACGAAAAAAGTCCTTATGAAAAAAAACGTTTTGCTAACTATCCGCTAGAGGCACTGCACATTTCTCCATACAAATCGTCATGTAAACGTGAACGCGGTAGTAAAGTTTGACGACCGATTGGTGTAGTGGATAGTGACCCTATCAGCGAAACCAACGGTTGCGGGTTCGAATTCCAATCCCAATTCGAATATCAGGCTTCTCGAGTGCAGGTCAGAGCGATTTTTTTTTATTTATTCTGTATTTAAAAATAAATCTTATAATTTATCCAATGAGGGCGCCACTAGACGGGATAAACCGTCCTAAGGCAGGAGTCATTTAAGTAATCAGAGGGCGGAGTGTGAGTTTGTTTCGACTTAACTTTTTTTTTTTTGAAATATCTCGGACACTTACACCAATCATCTAGCCCAAACTAAGCAAAGCTTGTGCTATGGATACTAGATAACAATACAATACAAATACTCTTTATTGCGCAAAATAATGTACAATAATTTTTGATGATAACAATAATTGAACACAATTAGGCGCTCTTATCACTGGATAAACATACATAAATATTTATATAAACATCCAAGACTTGGGAATAAATGTTCGTATTCATCACACAAACATTATGCCCCTAGCGGGATTCGAACCCGCGACCATTTGGTATAGTGGTCAGAGTTTCAATACTGTATTTAATAATTGCAAAATTTATGATTCGACAAAGAAAAATAATTCTTATCATCCAGATAGTCAGAAATTTTATAATAGCCTTTGGCACATAGTTTCCGTTTAATGGTTCTTTTAAATTTATTTAAAGGCAAATTTTGAATGTCTACTGGAACCTTATAATAAAAGCGTATACATAGTCCTTGATACTACATGACTTAGTGACTTTGTGTAAGCGACTGCTATGGACAGCAAGTTTATTTTTATATCTTGTATTATAACATTGTGTGTTTCACAATTTTTCCTAAACAAATGCAGATTCTTTCTTAAGTACATTAAGTTTTCGTAAATATATTGCGATGCCAAAGTTAATATATTAATTTTCTGAAATTTATTCCTCAGAGATACTCGGGAGCCTAACTTGTAGATCGCACGAACCGCTCGCTTCTGCAGAACAACACTCCCATCGTCACTTGATGGAAGCGTCTCTGTAGGCGTAATAAAGGTCGATAGCTCTTCCCACGACGCGAGTTTTAGCATCATCTAGTGAGGTTGCTCGTGGTAGAGAGTATCATCGATCGTTATTTAAACATTGAAATGCTGTCGTGGACTTTGCCTCTCTTTTTTAATAGTTGTAATAAGTGCCTTTTTTTTATCCACCACGGGTTAGCACTTGACCTCCTCACACCTGATGTTCAGTGAAGATGAGGCCGAAGGTGGAAGCGTATTGACCCGGAACCCCAATTATTTGGGGAACTGGCTAACTTATCTCTGACAACCGGAGCACAACAATGCTATTAAACATTACTGTTTGGCGGCAGATTTAGATAAGATGGTGGTAGCTAGCCAGGCGGACATTTAAAATGCTCTACCACCAACCAAACCGAGTACTAAACATGTACCCCGCTGGGGATCGAACCCGCGACCTCCGATTCGTAAACCCTAGGTTGTTTACATTGAACCACGGAGGCGGTTACTTCAATAATTAAGACTTTTCTCATTGACAGTACGCCCAACTGGGATCTTATTATGTTTGTTCAGTGTATGAATAACTGAGTGTTTTGTCTACATGGTGTATAGTTTAGTTTATAATAATTATCAGTCCGGAATCACTATGTGCGAAGATGAAATTAATGTATATCGTTGTGTTATATAAACTATTAAATGGCCGTGTGGGCCCCACGCAAGAATAGGACCAGTCTCGTAAAAGACGACTAAGTTTACTAAAATTACACAAGTAATAATCAAGTAACCATTGCGTCATCACAAGAAGAGTTACAAGAGATGGTAACACATGAATACAGCTGTGAAAGAATAAGGAATGAAAGTCAACGTGAGTACAACGAAAGTTATGACATTTGACGAAGATGAATGTATGACGGCAGTATTTAGATAGATGAAACGGTTGGACGGATTTGAAAGAAAGAAAGAAAGAAAGAAATTATTTATTTGCCAGAATACAGTTTACAAGTCTGATAAGAAATTTCGGAATCATGTATTCGATCTGCATGCAGATGTGCAAAATATGATTTGTGACACTTTACATAGCATTCTGATAATTTATATATTCCTTAATATCATAGAAACACTTTGCCTGAAGCCATTGTGTCAATCGAATTTTAAACATTTTGTCATTAACTAACTAATTTTATTTCGTCAGGCAGATTGTTATACAATATTATACACATGTTATAAACATTATTTTCATAAACGTATTTGCGGCAAGGAGGTTTATACAATAGGTTACAGTATTGTGCTCTTGTATGTCTATCACTAGTCTCACTACGCTTATTAAAATATATAAAATTGGCTTTCACAAAAAGACACGAGTCTTTTATGTACATACAAGGTAACGGAATAATTTTATATTTTTTGAACAAAGGCTTACAACTGTCTAGAATCCACGCGTTATCTAACGAAATTTGGTTTATAGATTAGCACCTGGATTAACATGAAGACATTTTTTTTGCTGAACCGATTTTTATGAAATGGTACACGCGTACGAAGTTGTGGGCATCAACTGGTCTTTAATATAAAAAAAAACCACACTTAAGTCGGACCACGTATTACTGAGATACATCTTGACAAAGGCTGGACACATACATATCGCCGTCAAACACTTACACCCGTCTTTTTCGTAGGAGGTGATAACAGCTTAACAATTCAGCAGTAAACAGCTTACGACATTTCGTCAAGAGAACCCTAGAACTCTAAGGCCTGTATTAATAAACCAATCTCAATACACGTCTTGAGGCTGTATCAACTAAGATGCGTCTTAAGAAGTTGACGCTATCTCAAGCTCCGTGCTAGTTTATAAACCAATCTTGAGGTCTACTCAGCTGACATCACTTTTCAAGTATTCGCCTCACCGGCGAATGAATGTCTTGAGTTTCGTTTATTAATACGCGCACCTCTCAAGTGAGTACTGCTTGAGTATGCACATGCTTTTCAAGTATCAAGTTAGGTTTATTAATCAACACGTTTACTTGAGACCGGTCACAAGACTGTTCTCAATCTTGGGAATGGTTTATTAATACGTCAAAGTCAAAGTCAAAAATGCTTTATTTTGTAGGTACACAGAGTATACTTAAAATGGACAATTTTACATTTTTTAAGCTACTGCTTGTTTAAAATGCAATTTTCCCCTGAGAAGATTAACAAGAAACTCGAATGGTTGCTCTTTTAAAATCAGGCTGTGATTTTACATAAAGGTTTTTATATTTCATTATTAATCGTGAAATAGCCTGGCATGCGAACAATCCGATTATGTCTAGGGATGATTATCATCTAAATAGTCTGATATTTTATAATATGCTTTGTTAATTAGTTTCTGTTTTATAGTATCTTTAAATTTATCGAGAGGAAGATTTTGTATATCAACTGAGACCTTATTGAAAAAGCGTATACATAACCCTTTGAATGAATTACTGGCTTTGCGGAGGCGACTTATGTGACCTGCAAGTTTATCTTTATTTCTTGTATTGACATGATGTTTATCACTATTTTTCCTAAATGATGCTATATTTTTTTTGACATACATTAGATTTTCAAAAATGTACTGTGACGACGGCGACGGGCCTTACACTCGTCTTTTTCATAGGAGGTGATAATTCAGCAGGAAACAGCTTACAGCTTACGACATTTCGTCAAGAGAACTCTAAGAACCCGCAGCCCTTTTTTATCGAATGTAATATCTTTCACAGTAAAAACCCTTTTTAATAAACCCGGCCAGATGTTCCCGTGGCCCTCAAAACTTTGCGTTTTTTCCTGACAAAATGCCGCATTTCTTTAGAGAGTCTCAACCGAAAACACAAAATGGAATCCTTTTTGTAAAATGTATACGGAATTGTGAGTGAAAAGAGGATTTCATAATGTGTGGGCTTAGTGAAAGAACTGCCGAGTAAATAGATTGTACAACTACACTGAAATTTTGAAGCGTAGGGATGTTTTCGACCTTGGGCTCTTTGCCTCGCATTTAGGGTTACCAGATAGCCTCATTTGTACATAAATGTCCCGACATTTTGCTAACATTTGTGATAATGCTTCGAACCGATTTCGGCCATTAGACGCTGGTGCTCTCGAATATGGCTAACATAGCCGATCTTTGCGGTGAACTCCCGTGCGCAATATGGGGACGTAAGCACACCTTCCAGGTAGTGATAATGAATGGCAGCTGGTAGACGGTGCTTTACGCCGCCTTCGTGGCTCAATGTAAACAACGTTGGGTTTACGATTCGGAGGTCGCGGGTTCGATCCCCAGCGGGGTACATGTTTAAGTACTCGATTTGGTTGGTGGTAGGGCATTTTAAATGTCCGCCTGGCTAGCTACCACCATCTTATCTAAAGCTGCCGCCAAATAGCAATGTTAATAGCATTGCTGTGTTCCGGTTGTCAGAGATAAGATAGCCAGTCCCCCAAATAAGATGGGGTTTCCAGGTCAGTACGTTACCACCTTCGGCTTCATCTTCACTTAACATCAGGTGATACTCTCAATGAACATAGATTGAGGTCAAGTGCTAACTCGTTGTGGATAAAAAAAAAGTTAAGTTACGAATTTCATTGCGTTGTAGAAAATTAATCAATGGCTACTTTATATTTTCTAAAAATTGTTTATGGAGTCGTGATATTTGCCCTCTGTGGAATTTTTCGTAAATACAAATAAATTATTGATCTATTTCTTTGAAAATAGTTACAGGAGTTCTTCTCCGACGCAAAGATATTCACAGTGGTAATTTTAATCTAGTAGTCTATGTTTTATTACTAAATACATATACTATATCTAAAGCTAGCTACCGATTTCTTAGAAAACAATCTATCACTGGCAGGTACTTTATTCATGTGCAAAAAATCACGGCTAGATTATTAGGAGGTTAAAATAAATAAATAAATATCTTTGCACATACACACAGCGCCATCTAGTTCCACACTAAGCAACTAGGCTTGTATTGTAGATACCAGATGGTTGAGAAACTACACAAATATTTTTTTTTTGTAAATAAATACATATATAAATGAAAAACATCCATAACTCGGGAACACATGTCCATATTCATCATACAAAGATATGCCCCTAGCGGGATTCGAACCCGCGACCTTTTGGTATAGTAGCAGAGTTTCTAACCACTACACCAAACAAGTCGTCAAACAGTTAAAATCCTTACTTGACTATTTTCAATATCCATTTATTAACACAGTTTTGTATACCTAGATGATAATTGTTATGTATAGTTTGACGACCAATTGGTGTAGTGGATAGTGACCCTATCAGCGAAACCAACGGTTGCGGGTTCGAATCCCGCCACGGGTAAATGTTTGTATGATGAATACGAACATTTATTCCCGAGTCTTGGATGTTTACATAAATATTTATGTGTGTTTATCCGTTATCTAGTATCCATAGTACAAGCTTTGCTTAGTTTGGGACTAGAAGATTAGTGTAAGTGTCCCAAATATTTATTACTATTATTATTGTTATAGTTCTTCGGGGATAGGGTTTTCTTTTTAAGTTATGTTATCTATTTGCTATGATATTGCAGCAAATGACTCCCGTCCATATTTAATTTGAACCGTATTACCAGTACAAGGTTCAAATGTTTAAGTAAGAGTAATTGTATCCATAATCAATATAAAGGTTATTTATAGTACCTACTTATATTACCGCTCGTCCTATGTGAGCGATATAAGCGAACGCGATATCGTAAATCTATTTATTGTCTATGGTGCCTTTGACGTACGTAAGTGATTTATAAGAAACAAGCTGTTGCCCACGACTTCGTTCGTGTGGAATATTTCATCAAAGTCGGTTTAGTAAACAACTTTGCCTATTGTTAATCCAGATCTTAATCTCTCTACTAACCAAATACCTCCGCGAAAACAAATGATTATCATCATCATCTGATTTAAGAGCCATGCTCTTGTCGGTGGAGATTTTTCCATATCTCTCTGCTCTCCGCCTTCCTCTTGACCTCCTGATACGACACGACGTTCAACTTCTCTTTTATTTGCTGCATGTAGCTTATTCTCGGGCTTCCTCTTTTTCTTATATTATATCATCCAGAAAAACCAAACCAACTGTGTTAAAGCTATTTACGAAATTCTTCGATCTTCGATCTACCATCAAATGTAGCTAAGTATCTATCCCCGAGTTTCAGCTTAAATATATAAAATAAGAAAATTTAGGAAACCCTCGATAAACTATGATATCATGGAAGTATACCAAAAAAAAAATTATTTTTGAACAATTTTGTATGAACAAATCCGAGGTCGAATGAACGAAATTATTGAAACGGATCGATGGACCAAAATGTTAGAAACGGGATGCTTGAGGAGCAAGTGGACTGTATAAATTGAAGGACAGGCAGATCGCAAGCTAATAATAAAATATAATAGTAAAAATAACCTAAAATAGCACTTCACAGCACGAGCATAGACAAAAACCCCGTCGCATCTACAGAAAAACAATCATCAAACTTAAAACTAAAGCTGTCAGGTCTGATTGCCAGTACCCAACAACTGTTTTTTTTTTCTTTCTTTTATCGAGCGCGTTGTCGTAAGAAAACGATATGCCACCCTACCAAAAACTGTGTTAAAAATGAAATATGTTCCAAACGGCTTAGCCGATTTTCATTAAAATAGAAACCTTACCAATCCCGCCAATCTTATATTAATCTCCGGCCGGCGCGTGCGTCGATGATGGTTTTGAAAATACTACATACATACATAATGTCACGCCTGTTTCCCGTAGGGGTAGGCAGAGACCACAGACTTCCACTTGCTACGATCCTGACACACCTCTTCTACTTCCTTCACTCTCATAAAGTTGTTCATACATGCTCGTCGGTTTAGGGTACTCTTGACTTGGCCTTTCTTTAAGACGTCCCCGATTTGATCATGGTACGTTCGCCGTGGTCTTCTTATATCAACACTGCCATCCACATTCGCTTTGTACGCGTATATCTCTTTGAAGATACTACCTATGCCAATAACTTCTATTTCACTTATCTAAATTATGCCCTATTTTTTCCTTACAGTAAAAAAAATCATCCGGTAAAATATGCAGTAGAGATGTAAAACAGAAGTCACTTGAAAATCAGAAATAGTTTTTCAGTAACTAAACGCGCCCGGAATAACCTCCAATTAAGTTAGGAACTCCGGAAAGCGACCTCTTGGCGAACTGGGTCAAACGTTTACTACTGCTGCTGCAGGGTTACAGACTCGTGATTCAAAATAAACGGTTAAGGCTGCCCGAGAGTAGGAGAAAAATGTAACGTACTGATTGCAATGTTTCAACGCTCACGTCCTACAAAAAATCGGTAGTGAGCGAGCACACTAATTATGTCCGTCGAATAATTTCATTAACTTTGGAAACCATAATAAATAATAATAATTATTATAACACTTTATTGCATACACAAAAAAAAACAATTACATACAAAAACAAACAAACACCGCCTTTAACCACTTCCGTGGCTCAATGTAAACAACATTGGGTTTAAGTTTCGGAGGTCGCGGGTTCGATCCGCAGCGGGGTACATATTTAGTACTCAGTTTGGTTGGTGGTAGGGCATATTAAATGTCCGCCTGGCTAGCTACCACCATCTTATCTAAATCTGCCGCAAATCAGCAATGTTAATAGCATTGTTGTGTTCCGGTTGTCAGAGACAAGATAGCCAGTCCCCCAAATAAGATGGGGTTTCCGGGTCAGTACGCTACCACCTTCGGCCTCATGTTCACTTAAGATCAGGTGTGATTGAGGTCAAGTGCTAACACGTTGTGGATAAAAAAAAAATTACATCCAAACTTTCGCATTTATAAGTATTAGTTAGATGTTAGATTTAAAAAGCAATTTCGAGCGCAGATTCTATTACGAGTTGACGCTGCTATGAATAAAAAAATCGCCAAAGGAATCCAGAAAATTTTATAAATATACATAAAATATATGTCTATAAAGAAAATGGTTTTATAAGAACTGTAGAAAAACAATATTTAGTTGAAATATCAATTGGTGTAGTGAATAATAACTCTGTTAGTGAAACCAATGGTTGCGGGTTCGAATCCCGCTAGGGGCATTTATGTTTGTGTGATGAATACGGACATGTGTACCCGAGTTATGGATGTTTTCATTTATAATAAGTATTTATTTACAAAAAAAATGTATGTAGTATTTCAACCATCTGGTATCCACAACACAAGCCTATAGTTGCTTACTGTGGAACTTGCAATTCCAAGGATATTTATTTATTTATTCCAAAGTCATGGATGTTTATATAAATATTTATGTATGTTTATCCATTATCTAGCATCAATAGTATAGGCTTTACTTAGTTTGGGACTAGATGATTAGATAGCCTTAAAGTCACTTTGTAAAGCAACATTTGTGGTGAGAAATATAAACAATTTTGAATTAGTTTTTGGTCCGAAACATTGCCTGATTTCCTTAAAAATAATTTTTCTTGCTCAAAGATTGCATTGCCATCCAGCGAGATAATGCAGCCAGCATCTTTATTAGCTAATTCTGCGAGCATGATACCGACGACGACCGATTGGTGTAGTGGATAGTGACCCTGTCAGCGAAACCAACGGTTGCGGGTTCGAATCCCGCGAGTCCTGAGTTATGGATGTTTATATATATATATATATATATATATATTTATGTATGTTTATCCGTTATATAGTATATATATATACTATATAATATATATATATATAATATATATATATATATATATATATATATATATATATATATATATATATTTATGTATGTTTATCCGTTATATAGTATCCATAGTACAAGCTTTGCTTAATTTGGGACTAGATGATTGGTGTAAGTGTCAGAAATATTTATATTTATTCATTTATATCGATTTTAATTTTTTAATTTTAATGATAAAAAAAAAATGCCTACTCGTATAAGCACTGTGCGGTGTTGTATTCTCCAATCTCCGTCCTCCGGTGTCCAGAGAATACTAGCGTCGCGTCACTGGGCCCCAATGTCGCGATATTATGCTGAGTGGATGCCTTTTTGGCACAACAACAACAACAAAATATTCTAAATTGTACAACAATAAGAAGCATAAAAAAAAATAGTACAATTTGGCGGCCTTATCACTAAAAGCGATCTCTTCCATGCAACCTTTGGGTTAGGAAGCATTATGCACATGACATGTAGGTAGCGTGCACGTTACCGTGATTGTGTTTTATTTATTTTATTAAAATTAGTTTACACTCATTTTAATAAAATAAATAAATCACCCATATAAATACATACGTAATTTAAAAACATACTAACATACATACATAATATATATAAAAAATAATACTTATAATAATAATAATAAATATCCTTAGAAATACACACAGCGCCATCTAGTTCCACAGTAAGCAACTATAGGCTTGTGTTGTGGATACCAGATGGTTGATATACTACATAAATACATTTTTTTTGGTAAATAAATACTTATTATAAATGAAAACATCCATAACTCGGGTACACATGTTCGTATTCATCATACAAACATATGCCCCTAGCGGGATTCGAACCCGCAACCTTTTGGTATAGTGGTCAGAGTTGCTAACCACTACACCAAACAGGTCGCCAAATATATACCCATATTTGAATTTATACTAATTAAATAGAATAGTACATAACTAAGCACACAGTAATGGCACCATCACATCATGTCTTAGAGCATTTAACGTACATCATGTACTAATTTAAGTAGGTAAGCAATAATGATGTCAAATTAAAACTTTTTCTTTCTTTCATCTTGGACACTCCACACGGGTAAATCCTGTGCCACCTTCTAAACTAAGTGATGAGGTGGCATAGGCTCTTTAGATTAATTGATCATAACAGGTTTATAAGTGCTCTTATTTTCTAAAATTGACAGTAGTATAGATTAGAATTTTATTTTATCTTATTTATTTTATTTTCTTGGGAAAACCAACAGCTGTTTTTACAAATTATCACTTAAACCGAAAGCCAATTAGAGGTTTCCACTGATAGAACCTACTTAAACTTAATGAAAAATAAAAAAAAACTATACATTGCAATCAGAACGGTTGGAAAAATTAATCTAATTATAAACAATCTATAGATAGGATATCCTTGCATCGCCAATCCAAAAAACAACCGGGTCACAGCAGTATTAGTTTACTTTTTGGTCAATAAAACGTCTACTTTATGTGTTCCTTGCCTCGAAAATCAAACTCGTTGCTAAGTAAATTAAAATTCTTACTCGCTCGCTGCACAAACGCATTCTGCCTGTAGTTGGTGGAGCACGGTGGGAGATCCAAAAGCCAGTTGAACCTAAGGATTCTGGCTGGGGCTCTTAGCGAGATCTATGACACAATTTCTGGACAGTCGATGGCACTGGACGCCATCTTTAGAAGGTATACCAGGTTTCCTATTTCACGACGTTGTACCAGCGGGAGCAAGTGATGCTTCCTACACAAGGCGAGGTAGTCATCGGAGCTGTAAGGATCTCTGTTTCAATAACATAAATACCGAATAAACCTTCGCTGAACACTCTGAAATGTAGGTGTCATTATTTATTATATAGTTATTAGGTAGTTATTAAGTTCCATGTATATTCTTAAGTTCTGTAAATTTAAATTTAATATTTTGAATTAATATATATATTTTTTTGCCAAATATGGTAGGAACAATCAACATTGTGTTCTGTTTGTAAACGAATAATGTCCCTTCGCAAACATCATCATTAATCATGTTGACATGTGAAACTGTTTACATAACCCATGGAATTCACCTTTCACCCGAATAATGTTGGATAAGTATACCATTTCATTATTACCATTCATCGCCTCCGTGGCTCAATGTAAACTACATAGGGTTTACGATTGCCACTGTCGCCCTTCCATCTTCGGACCACTAGGCGTGGGGAGGGATTCCACCCGTATATAGTTAATATGCCGAACATTCGCACTAAGAAGTTCGATTCTTCATTCATCATCCGAACAGCCAAGGCATGGAACTCCCTTCCGGCGTCAGTATTTCCTGAATCCTACAACCTTGGGATCTTCAAGAGCAGAATGAGCTATTTACTGGGATCAAGTGCTTCATCTTCAACCACATCGTCACTTTCCATCAGGTGAGATTGTGGTCAAACGCGAATCCAGTCAATCATAAAAAAAGCCGTAAGAATGAAATAATAGCATATTATGCAACTAGTGAATAAAGGACGGATTTAAAGCGAGGGCCGTAGATGAGTCACGAGCAAGTGAAGGATTCTAACGAAAGGAAAGGATTCAACTGTTAGAATCCTGAGCGACGCGAGTGATTCATGGCCCTCGATATAAATTCGTACTTTATTCAGGAGTTGCATACTATACTTTATACCATTACTACGAGAAAAAGACATAATTTTAGCGAAAATAGAAAAATCAAGAAATAATAAATGTTACATTAATTGAAATGGACATTAAAATTAGAGCAATGACTGAAATGAAGCGTAATTTTCTTATTATTATCATTAGGGTGGTCAACTTGTGAAACAATATTTATTTTCTATAATGGCAGCAAAGAACACAAAACAGTTTTTAATCTAATGCCAAACTCCTTGTCGCAAAAATTTCGAGAATTTATTTGCACCAAAGAGTTTGAATTTCGATTCTTAGCGCAAGGAGTTTGTGTAAGCATTGAAATGGAGATCGGATATATTTTGTGTTCCAAATTCAAACACCAAAACAGTGAATAAAAACAAAACAGTGAATAAAAGGCCTTTTTATTCACTGTTTTGCGTGAATAAAATAAGCTTTTTAGAGTAGGTATGGTATAAAGATAATTACTGAATGGTTTCTTACCTAAACGGCCCGGCGATTTTGGAGTGTATGGTGTCGCTCAATCGTCTTGATCTCTAGTGTCATACATTTTATGGTAAAAATACAACATGCCGCCCGCAATACATATTATGCTGTCGGGTTACTTCGTTTTTAAATACACAAATAGATATTCAAGGATACTTGTTTAGACCGCAAGTATGTAATAGTAGTGATCAACTGCTCACCTGGTGAACCCGGATGACCGCACTGATCTCCTCTGGCAAATCATGACTCCCAACCCTTAGGTCTCCCAACCCTTAGGTTGAGACTCGCACAGATAGTCCCAGAAAGAATGCAGAAGGTCTCTGATCGTGAAAAGCACCAAAGCACAGTCACTTTTCCATACAGCGCGCACGGTGGTCGTAAGGTCTCTGCTCCAGTGTCAGAGGTCGACAGTAGGCGGGGGTGGGTGCGGGGAAAGGGGCCGCACCGTACATCAAAGAACACGAAATGGGCAAGTTAACCACAGATTGGTACTTGCATCTAAATATTCCAAACAATACTTGTATCGATAGACTGTCGATATTTTATTGCGTGCAACACTACCTCCTACTTAAACCGTTAACATGCTGAAATTGCTGATGGAGATCTTATATTGTTTGTAAATTACAGGCTCATTTTAACGTGTTTTCGTGTCCACGTGTAATAAAAGTCATTTGATTATGTAAGTTGAAGTGGAGACGCATTTCTTTTAGGTTATTCCAAAACAAACTTAATAATTTATTTTAGGTCAAGGATTTTTGTTGAGCATAGCGGTTGATATGAGAAATATAATAAAATAATTAATAAAAAAATATTAGTCAAGCTTACAGCGCCACCTGGTACTAACACTAAGCAACTAGGTTTGTATTATGGATACCAGATAGTTAATTAAATAAATAATAAAGTAATAAATAAATATTTCGGCCACTTACACCAATCATCTAGTCCCAAACTAAGCAAAGCTTGTGCTATGGATACTAGACAACGGATAAATATACATAAATATTTATATAAACATCCATGACACGGGAATAAATGTTCGTATTCATCACACAAACATTTACCCCTCGCGGGATTCGAACCCGCAACCGATGGTTTCGCTGACAGGGTCGCTATCCACTACACCAACCGGTCGTCAAAAGTTAACATGCTACACGATTACGAATGTTTTCTTTTGTTGTAAATATGTACATAATGAAATGGCGACAGGTTTCTGGGACTACATGTGACCCACTGAAACTCAAGGGGAAATTTACAGAACCGTCATAAGACCTGTCACCATGTATGGATCTGAATGTTGGGCAATGAAAGAGACTGATGAAAGTAGAATGCATGTGGCAGAGATGAGAATGCTAAGATGGATGTGTGGTGTGACTAGAATGGATAAGATCAGGAATGAGTATATCAGAGGAAGTCTAAAAGTGGCGCCAATAATAGAAAAGTTGAGGAGTAATAGGTTAGCATGGTTTGGGCACATTATGAGGAGGGATCAAAAGCACGTAACAAGACGAGTGTTAAGTATGAATGTGGAGGGATACAGAGGTAGAGGAAGACCGAAGAAGGTGTGGGTAGACTGCGTGAGGAATGATATGTATGTGAAAGGGGTGAATACTGAGATGACGGCTGATAGAGGAGAGTGGAAGAGAATGACATGTTGTGCAGACCCCACCTAGAGTGGGATAGGGGCAGGAAAATAAATAAATAAATAAATAAATAAATAAATAAATATCTTTAGACATACACACAGCGCCATCTAGTTCGTGGATACAGTGTCGTGGATACCAGATGGTTGATATACTACATAAATACCTTTTTTTTTTGTAAACAAATACTTATTATAAATGAAAACATCCATAACTCGGGTACACATGTCCGTATTCATCACACAAACATATGCCCCTAGCGGGATTCGAACCCGCAACCTTTTGGTATATTGGTCAGAGTTGCTAACCACTACACCAAAAAGGTTGTCAATGATAATGTACATAATATAAATGAAAGTTTGTAAGTTATACCGTGCATATAAAAACACTTAATAAGGTATGACAGAATTGTCATAATTTCGGCATATCTAGTTTGTAGTGTAACGAGACATTCTCGTTGGTTCTCTTTTTGCAGTATTCTCCTTGTTTGTTTCTTTTTCGGTTAAGTCATAATATTTTAAATTCAAAATTTGAACTCTGCCTGTTCTTTCTTCTCTGATTAAACAAAAGGTACACAGAAAGTGAGAGATCACTTTCTGTGTACCTTTTGTTTAATCAGTTCATAATTTACCGTTACACAGACTGGACGTATACTCTTCTATTGTTATTGTTTTAACTACAAAACTAAATAAATTCAGTTTATTCCTTTTAACCAGTAAACAAGTTATTTTGTGTACATGTGTAATTGTTTGTGTACGTGATACCTTTTTAATATAAGTTGTCACCGACAACGACTTTCAAAGATCCGACTCATCCTCATCTCTCTACATACTGTGGCCTACTCCTGGACATCTACAGCATCAGCCTGGGAGTAGTGCTTCAGTAGTGTACGGCTATATAGGTATTTATTGATGTAAAGTCCCTCAATAACCTTTTAACACCAGCGCGAAGAAAACGGCTTGGTTCTACCACACAGGACAAATCTTATCAGGATATTAATAAGTCGTTACTACCTATCATATTAATGACATATTTACGATTTACTTTGATATTGTTATAATAATTAAGCGAAAATATTAGTGTGGCAGTAACGGAGTCGCTTGCAAGCGACGTTTCGTATCACAATAGGGTATATAATTAATTACCTTTCCCCCTATGGAGGGGGGTTTCTTTCGGGCAGCCCTACTTACCCCGTTTCCTCCCTTACACGTGTTCTTTGTGAAACAATGGGTGAGATTCTTAGAAATTTGTTATTATTACGTAGCCAAGAAATAAGTTAGACGGTAGTCATAAAGTCAATATGGGCTATATGAGAATGTTTTAGACAAGTATTCCCAAGCTCAAGGTCAGGAGCTATAGAGAGGGGCGATGGGGGGCTACTTCTAAACTAGGAAAATGATAGGATATATAAAGTATTTATTTATTTCTTCAGTCGCACACATACATTATGGCATACGTATTACAAGATTATTATTAAAGTATTATCAATTGAGACCTGCAGTGTCACTTAGAGACAGATTTAAAGAGTATAATATTCTAACCTTTTCGTCACGGTACATTTTTCAAAATCTAATATATGTCAAAAAAAAATATAGCATCATTTAGGAAAAATAGTGATGAATATGATGTCAATACAAGAAAAAAAGATAAACTTGCAGGTCACATAAGTCGCCTCCGCAAAGTCAGTAATTCATTCAAAGGGCTACGCTTTTTCAATAAGGTTCCAGTTGATATACAAAATCTTCCTCTCAATAAATTTAAAGATAATATAAAACAGAAACTTATTAACAAAGCATATTAAAAAATATCAGACTATGTAGATGATAATCATCCCTGGACATAATCAGATCGTTCGCATGCCAGGTCATTTCACAATTAATAATGAAATATAAAATACCTTTATGTAAAATCAAATCTGAGGGTTGGTCGTGGGACAAATGGAATTTTGAAATGTGTTTGGTGTTATAAAATTAATACTAACGTTATTGGTAAATGAATAATGTGTAAGATTATTCCCGTAACATATTGTATCGTACATATTGTATTCTCTTATGTACCTACCTCAACCAATAGTTTACTATTATATTCGCACTCAAGCACCATCTGTTGTAGGAATTCGATCTTTAGATGGGTACATAATTAAAGTACGCGATTGTACCCTTCTTTGGATACGACCATGGGCCTCAAGGGGCGGTTATTTTATATAAAATAAGTTTTGTAGCCGCTAATAAGTAGGTCAATGTGACGTGCTTACCACTGCGGGTTGGTTGAACTAAGGACGTTATATAGATTTTATTTTGCTTAATATATCGGTATACCGGTGAGTTTTTTTACCGATTGCTTGGTGGTAGCTGCTGCCTTGAGACTCTGGCTTTGAATGTATATTTTTGCAACTCATTTCAGATTTATTTTATAAAAAGTCAATCAATCAATCATTTATTTATTTGTGATACATATGTGTACAGGTTGTCAAGATACATTAACTTATAAATATGATCTCTGTGATCAGCCAAATTGGCATACAAATATGGTAGTCATGATAAGATAGTAGTGAAATTTAATAAACAGCAGAATAAATTATATCCGCTAAACAATAACAGTAACATACAATGAATCAATATTAAACAATTAAATAGCCTCTATTATATTATGTATCAATTTCAAATTTTAAATTCTGTATTATTTTTATGATAATGGCTGCATGTATGTTAACAACAAAACATATAAAAAAACATTTAATTTCAATCTTGCTATAAAAATGTCATAGTTAATTAAGTAGTTTGTCATAATGTCAATTTATAATAATATTATCTAAATATGAATGTAGGCATATAATAACACTATATTAAATATGAATGTCGGCATATAATAAGAGCATAAAAGTAATACGGGGTACATGTTTAAGTACTCGGTTTGGTTGGTGGTAGGGCATTTTAAATGTCCGCCTGACTAGCTACCACCATCTTATCTAAATCTGCCGCCAAGCAGCAATGTTAATAGCATTGTTGTATTCCGGTTGTCAGTGATAAGATAGCCAGTCCCCCAAATGTGTTGGGGTTTCCGGGTCAGTACGCTTCCACCTTCGACCTCATCTTCACTTCACATCAGGTGTGATTGAGGTCATGTACCAACCCGTTTTGCATTAAAAAAAAACTCAAATTAAAATTCATTTAAATTTTTTTATCTCATTCAGGATTAAAAAGCAAATTGTTTAGGTAGTCATGTCGGAGTCATTGTCACTCATCATACTGCTACTCATAAAGAATACACGTAGGGGGTACACTTATTGTCCAAAAATATTTCACTTGTTCTTGCACGTTCACCCATGTTTTCCTTTGGTATAGCTGAAAATCAGTGTTTTGCTTCTTGAGCAATCCCATACACTGAACTATGACCCATTTGTGCTGCTGCAGCACACACATACTTTAACAATAAATATAAAAAATAAATAAAAATTATACTACATGATCATTAATTATAGTAAAATTCAGTAACTTAGTGGACAAATAGGTTGGAGCCTCAGCAAAATTGCTGTTTTTCAGTCTCCACCTCGTGCATTCACTGATAACAGAACGCATAACACGTCAGAAGTTGTTGTACACTACAATACTATTGGCTACAAGCTACATGCAAGCAAGCATTATATGACCAAAACTTAGGAGAGAAAAAAATTTTGAAATAAAAATAATTGGCGAAAGACACCTACAATTCCTATACAATTAGAAAGTCAATCTCACTAACAAAATCTCAAAAAATTTAACTCACTGGCACGTCATACTTCTTACACTTACACTACAATAATCGGGTAATACATATTGTATTGATCTACAATTTGTTTGTGCCTAAAAGTTAAATGTATGTGTGCGACTGAAGAAATAAATAAATACTTTATCATTTTCCTAGTTTAGAAATCAGTACCCCACAAGTGAAATGGTAGAGTACAATATACTCTATGTACGGTTGGCAACCCTACTCTGACCAAGGCTTGTATACCGATTTATTTTTAAACGTAAATCAGCGTCAGGTACACATAAAATGTAAAAAATAAAAATACTTTTATTTCTCCTGTAATAGTATGTAATAGCATTGAGGCATCCCCAGAGAGTAAAATATAATACTCGTGTTGGG